>BHFT01056324.1:0-25868 GCA_004320025.1 Laticauda laticaudata
TTGGCATACAACACTAGCCTGATATCTATCAGGTGGTTGTGTTACTCGGGTTGAACGTCTTGGTAATACAGGGCTAACTGGTGGTCTTTCCTGTGCCATCTGCTCCTGTTCTTCTACCTCCTCCTGTGCCTGTTCTATTACTTCCTCCTGTTCTTCCTCTTTAATGGCTATTCGTTGTTTATTGATATCATCTTTAGGGACCCAAATAGCTGTTAGGTGACTCATATTCCTAACAGAATGACAACACAATTTTTTAATATTCTTTCCTCCCTTCTGTCTCACATTGGTTTGCTGGAAAAAAAATTGTAAACATCTGTGTGTGTGGAGTGTGCATATTTTTTGGGCTTATATGCTACTTCAGTGGTAATTGATTCTAAGCAACATATGTGCTGCAATTATCAACAAAATCCTTTGTCTTTATTAAAATATGTGTTGATGAACAGACTGTACTCTTTATTTTTATTTATTACATTTATTTATTGTTAAATTTATTCACTGTCCATCTTGTCACTCTGATTAGCTTACAATCTGTTAAAACAATATTATAAAAGGTTAAAATATAGAATAAATACATTACATATATTAAAAACAACAAAGAAATAACTAAGTAGAGAGCAAACAGTTTTCAAAATAATATCAGAATTGTTTCATTCAGTTTAAATAAATTGATTTATGTCTTTGGGGTAAATTATTTTTATATAGAAAACTTTGCAATAGTGACGAATATATAGAATAGAAAACTTTTCATAAACTAGCTAGCATAAACTTTTTTAAAGGTGAGGAGATAATGGGTGCATGAGCTTGCCTGTGACCAAGGCCAATAAACATGATAACTGAAGACTTGAGAAAGAAACCATGAATGATCAGAACCTAAAATTGAATGAATCTATTTATATTTTTTTCTACAGCTAAAAGAACCTTTTTTCCTTCCTGGTCTAAATTTATTTTAAATGTTTTATTATATACTATCCTTATGTTTTTCCCACTTTCTCCTTTTCTATTTGCTTCCTCAGGTGTGCTATGTGCGTGTGCGCACACACACACACAGAGTTAATTGAAACTGCATATCATACAAAGTACAGAAGATTAAACTGGTCTTTGTATACATCCAAAGATGCATCCAAAATAGATTCATTTTCCCCATTTTTTTTTTCTATCCCAATATATATGTGACAATTTGGAGACTGTTTATTCTACCAGTTCTTGATTTACTTCTCTCGGTTCACTAGGGATTTCCAATGGCTGAGGGTCACCACTGAAGCAATGAAAATGACTTCAACTGTAATACAGCCAAATAGGCAAAGATCTTGAAAATATTATAGGAGAATTGAGAATCAAGTTAACCCAGAAGCAAATTTTGGTCCAAATAGAGGATACTCTTGGACAGATTAACGTCAGTTGAGTTTAGATGCGCACTAAGGATCTGTAACCACAGCAAAGCCCACCACTCATTATAACTGGAGTCTGAAAGTGACCAGGAGCCCAATATTTTCCATAAAAAACTATTTCAAATGTATTGTATATGGCACTGTTGAAAATCCATTCATGAGGGTCATTTTACATTTTCACTGAAGTTGATGCAATTTCATTTGTAATTTTGACTGGTTAAAACTGAATTTGGGGAAGTGACATCTGATATACTAGATACCAATCGAGATATCTAGATACAATTCCTAGGTTTACGGTATGTGACTGAGCAATGTTTCAACTGTAATTATTGTAATGTCATGGAACATGAGAGCTGACATTGTTCCTGGATTGCCTGAGGTTTTTAAAATGAAAGTTGGATATGAAAAGCTGGTCATGGTACAAACTTCCAGGTTCAGCTTATTCATTAGCCAAGGCTAATGCATTTGTTGCAAGTATGGTTTACTAGATGCTAACAAAGGATAGGCTGCTTTCTCACAGACCTCCCTCTAGAAATATACTGTATGCAAGAACTAACTATACTGGATCACTAATAACAGCAACAGAAGGAATAGGAAAATCATACAGGGCTTCATGGACTCACTTTGTAGCACAATGGTGAAATACAGACTGTATACAATTGCAAAGACTTTGAGTTTTACTATCATCACTGGTAATTTTCTGAGACTGGTCTGATCAACTCTGTATTATAGTTATAGACCTGCATAAAACTAGTCTGCTATTACATATATTGAAAATCACATTTTTAACATTTAAAACTTGGAGAGAGGTCAATTTGGCTGCAGGCTGCTTTGTCATTCTTATTGTCTAATATTATAAAAGATAACAACATTTTATATTATTTAAGATAGGGCCTTACTCTAACCATACTAGTTAGGCAAAGGCATGTTCTTATGAAAGGGCATTTTTCATGACTGCTGGTATCATGCTTAATAACTTCCATGTTTAATAACTATTTTGTTATGCTTCTGTGCAGCTATATTTGATTCTGATTCAGTCAATTTTTTCTACTACTTATCGATGATAAACCTATACATTTATCATGATGTTTTTATGAGCAAAGAGACAGGCATTCTTCATTAAACTAAATCTGGTATTCTGTATGGTTACAAATTCCAGAGGGCTTGTCTGTTGGAAGGATTTTTGTGGCTCCCTGAGACCAGCAAACTGATTACAACACAAGCTTATCAGCCAGGCTCTAATCCATGAAAGCTTTTAAGCTTTCATATTTATCTGTTTGTCTTTATGCAGCCCCAAGACTGTTGTTTATGTTACAGCTGCCCCTCCAGAAGACTATAAAGTCAATTTGATTATATTTTGTTGTATGAAAGAACAGATAACGGATGATGAAAGCACATTGTTGTTGTTAGTCGAGAAGTCTGTCCAACCCATCGTGACCCCATGGACAACATTCTTCCAGGCCTTCCTGTCCTCTACCATCTTCCGAGTCCATTAAAGCTCATGCCGACTGCTTCAGTGACTCCATCCAGCCACCTCATTCTCTGCCTTCCCCTTCTTTTTTTGCCCTCAATCTTTCCCAGCATTAGGCTCTTCTCCACTGAGTCCTTCCTTCTCATTAGGTGGCCAAAGTATTTGACTTTCATCTTCAGGATCTGACCTTCTAAAAAGCAGTCTGGGTTAATCTTCTCTAGGACTGACCAGTTTGATAGCCTTGCAATCCAAGGGACTCACAGGATGAAAGCATAGGATCAGTTTTTCCCAACATGCTACAAAACTACACACAGAGACAAATGGAGACATGCTTAGTGCAAGACTGAGGTTGGAGTAGAGGTTCGCAATGAAGGCCTGTAATAACATCAGCCAGCTTGGCCAAAATGCAATAAAGTTCTCTTTTTGATTGTCTAAATTACAAGCAAAATAGGATTAGCTTCACTAGGATTCTATCTTTTCAATATCCCTGAAAACCACGAAGAAACTAGATTTGGTTGTTGTTTTTTTAAACTTCTATCTACATTTCCTTGACTCTCAGGAGAACTAGAAGTCTAAACTTGTGGCATTTGTGGAAAAGAAATGTAAAACAAATCAAACCATTTTTCCAAGATTGATAATAAAGTATACAAGATACAGTTAGTGGGTGCAATTATTTCATAAAAGGAAAATGAAATACTTCTCTAAAGTTATCCTTATGCAAACATTGGTAATTTTGAATCTATGAGTTATACATGCTTTCTTTTTTGTCCCTCCAGAATTTCTTTTGCACTATCTTTTGATGGAAAACTAAAAATAAGTATCTTACAGGCCTGTTTCTCTCAGTGTTGTTTAAATCCATCACATTGAGGTTCTTCTCTCAATATATTGACAAAATTTAAATTGATGTTTCATAATTCAATCTGCAGTGAGCTGCCCAGAGTTGTGTTTTCAAAGAAACATTCTATCGATTACTTCTGATTTTTAGCTATCATAGACTAAGATGGCTTTCAAACAGTATGTTGATTATGGAAAGCAAAAGGAGAAAACATCTTTTCAAGTGAGAATATTTTCTCTATTTTTATGTAAAATTTATTGAAGAAAAATATTTTAAAAAGTTAAAAAGTAAGAAAATTATAAAATATAGAAAAGTGGAAGTGATATTTTTAAAAAGGAAAGAAAGAAAGATAGGAAAAAAGTGAATTATAGATAGATCCAGAAAGAAAAAAGAAATGAAAGAACAAAAGAAATATTGAAAGAAGCATCTTCCAATCTTCTTTGCACCAGTTACAAATATAGTTAATATTGTTTCCACCTTCTTAGATTACATAACATAGTTTCTGTCTTCCTATGTACAGCTGTTTTAAATTAATAAATTCATAAATCACAAGTTCATATTTATCAATTTTCAGCAAAAATCCATAAAGGGTTTCCAGTCTTTTAGCTATTTCTTCAAGTTCTGTCATCTTCATGATTCACCCTTCCATTTGTCAGTATTTCTGCATTTTTATCTTTGTGCTGCATTTTAATTTTATAATGAAATTTATCGCTAGCGTTGTGAAGAAAAAAAGGAGGGAAAGAAGAAAGAACATTTTAACTAAACAAAGATAAACTTATTTCAGATATCACCCAAGTGAAACAATTGCAGATGCTGTCAAGGATTAAGCATATGCTTAATTTTCCTACTGAGATGTTACAACGTATGCTTTATTTTTTTATTGTAATGGAGTTCAAAGTATCACATTAACAGCATAAACAGCATTGTCTTCTTTGTAAGAATTATTGAATGTGCCTAACACACATTAAGGAGGATAGAGACACCTTTTTAGAGCCTACCAAGGGTTCATCACCGGCAATGCAACATTTTGTCCTGTTTTTATGTAGCTTCCTATAACACTTCTGTTTTTTCTCTCAAGAACCGCCTACTCACATGAAAAGAATGTGGGGTGCCAAATACTTCCTCACATAGTAGGCAACAGCAGTTGCTTATAACCTTGTGGGTTTGTCAGGAGCCAGGAAAGTGTTGCTTCGTGCCACACTTGCTCAACCATTATCTTATTTCCAAAAACACGGCTATACTCCACATACAGACATTCTTACAAAATAAAATTAAAAGGGAGATAGATCAGTGCAATGATTTGTTTGGAAATGTGTACCTGCGCAGAAGAATAAGTCAAAAATAAGCTGAGGTGACAGAAAGCTTTTCAGTAGCTCCTCCCTTGTGGAATACCTTCCCCTCCAGCCATTCAACAGAGCCTATCTCTTTAGCCATGTGGAAAGCTGTTAAGATTTTGGTACTTTACTAAGATACCGGACAGGACAGGATAATAGAATAGATAGTATGGAAGGAGGGCAACTGAGCCTGTTGTAGGGCATTCCAAGGGGACAATTAATTTGTTTTATGGTTTACCATTTTCACTGTTTTATTATTGCTTTATTAGCTTTATTGTTATTGTGAGCTGCCCAGAATTGCTTAAGATGGGCAGTCATATAAATAAAGGTAAAGGTTCGTTCTCTGAGCTTGTGGGTTCGTTTCCAAATGTTTCATTACTAGGCTAGGTAACATCTTCAGTGGAGTTTAGAGGATGTCCATATTCTGTTCTATTGAAAACAGAACACTGACTTTCTCTTAAACTCCATTGAGGATGATTTCATTACCTAGCCTGGTAATGAAATTTTCAAAAACCAACCCAGAAGCTCAGAGAATGAACCTTCACCCTCATCTGGAACTCATCCCAAGTTCCAGATATTCACCACTATTGCAAGTCATATAAATCTTATAAATGAATAAATAGAACATCTCAAAGATTAAAGGGACAGTTTACCTCCTGATAAAACATAAAAGAGCATTTTAATATCTATATATCAAGGGGATCATTTTATGAGAATAATCATACTATACTTTAAAAGTTAAACCCACTTGTTCCAAAAGGTGGTAGACCCCTTCTTCCCCATCCCCTGCTAAACTTCATATCAGCTCCCTTGACTTCTGGATGCCCTTCTATCTTCTTAGCCAACATGGGAAATAATTCTTGGAATTAAAGTTCCACATATTTGGCAAGGATGATTGCCACATACCAGTTTTTTTAAGATCAGCCAATGGCTGCCATCAACTGCACAATTTGAGGAGCAGAATTATTCCGAATTCTGTAAGCAGCGGTAATCTCTAGAGGAATTGTTGACCAATGTTACCAAGTTTCTCAGATAATAACTCAGTTTCAATCAGTCTATTGAAGATTCATAAGCCAGAATACGGGAGTCATGATAAATTGTAAGGGAGCTGCTAACTTGTAGTGCTGGCTTGCTGGGTTTTACAAAAGGTTGCTTGGCTGATTGTGTGAGACTGTATCAAATTCTGGCTGAGAAAGTGCATATTTGTTTGCTGAGTACTTGACCTAAGAGGTGATTCCCAACCCCTGCAGATTTACAATGTGAGGACTTCAATTCCCAGAATTCCTTAGGCAGGAGAAAGGCTCACAGCTGCAGCTCTCCTATTAATCTGACAATGTGATTGTCTGCAGAGCCACATTTCTTGACTGCTTAGTTTCAGACAACACCTTTTAAGAGGAACTAGGAATTTGTGACTAGATCAACAATCAAGAATGAGGAATTTTGTGAGGGAAGTTAGTGGAAATAGAAGACAAGATATGATTTCTCAAATCTGTCAAAAAGGAGATAAAACGGCAGCAGTAGTGACTTGTGTGTATCATGTTTACCTTCTTACTAGGTGTCATTATGATACCTTTCAATTATACCTTTCAGTTGTTCCAAAGAAGAAGGTGAAAGAATCAGAAGCCAGATTTTTTTACTTGAGACACATCAGGGCAAGTGAGGTGCACAAAAGTAACCCAGTGATGGGATTCAACTTTTTTTACGATCGGTTCCATGGGCATGGCTTGGTAAGCATGGCAGGGGAAGGATCCTGTAAAATCTCCAGTCAGGTGGTAATGGCAGTTCTCTGAACTGCTCAAAATTTCCGCTACTGGTTCTCCAGAACTGGTCAGAACCTGCTGAATACCATCTCTGAAGTAACCCATATATCTAGCATGGAGGTAAAATATTCAAATAAATACTGTCTAAAACTTTTAGATTTGGATATGTAATGTTCAAAGAAGAGCACAAATTAGGAAGTTAATCTGCCTGATCAAATATGAAGTACTTGTCTGCTGTTTTATTATTTCTCAGGCACTGATCTTGGTTACAAGTGTGTCTCAAGCACTTTGCTTAGTGTTCTGTTAGCTCCCTGAGGAAATGCCTAGTGCTAATACTGGGATGGTGAAATAATTTCTGTAATGGAGCACTATGAAATTTTAAGTACAGGTTGTGATGTCCCTAGAGAATGCAGTGGAAGAAATTACATGGAGAGGAGCAGAGATTTTCCAAAACACACAGAAAGTGTGTTCATATGTGTACTGGCAAAAGAGAAAAAGCTTGAAGTTTGATCTACTTACTAAATGTAAGCTTTCATGAATTAGGATTCATTTTATCAGAAATATGAATTTCCTTTGGCAACGGGCATCAGAGAGGGGGAAAAGAAAATATGAGAACTAATGTCAGGAAAAGCATCTGAGGTAATTCAGCTGATACCGATACTTAGTCACTAAGAAAGTAGTTTGTGGCAACTCAGAGCTGTGGAAATAGTGCTTCACAACTCAAAGTACAGTTCTGATTTGGGCTTAGAAGCTGTTGTGGTATGTGGGGATAAACAGGCTCAGACTCAACCCAGGAAAAAGAATAGATGAACTAAAATAATTATAAATAACTTCCGGTTTGCAAGGCTTCGGCGGCAGACAGGAATCTGCGATCATGCGTGGTTTCTGCCTGGGTGCGCTGCCGGGGCACCCCGAGCCAGCTGGCTTCAGGGCTAAGCCACCCTGTAGAGGTCAGTGAAGACGGGGGAGATTCCAACAGGGTCGGGGAAAGCTGCATCTTTCCTCCCCAGCTGGCTAAACTCCCTTTCCCGAAGGCGGTAGAGTGGCGGTCAGAAATGGCTGCCTCAAAGAAGCCCTCATCTGGGAAAAGAATGTGCAGGAGGGAAGAAGTGCTGGAAGTGAAAGCTTTGGCTGAACGGGATAAAGACAACAATTAAAGCATCCTGGGAACCAATTTTAAAAAAGATACATCACTCCCAAAGAAGATTCCGGAAGCAGCGAAATGAAAGGAAAAGGGAAAAAAATATTTTTTCACCCTCTTCCCTTACGTTGACAGCGAACTAGAGATGATATGAGAAATACGGGAAAAAATCTGCTTTGCATCAAACAGGTATTTAACCTGGAAAACTTAATGCCAAGGGGATAAATAAGATTCCTGAATATAAAAAACAAAAAGAGGATTATTTTTTTTTTTTTAGTGTAAGTGGGAAGGGACAGGAAGAGATAAGAACAGGATTTGGAAAGGAGGAGATAGCCTGGAACTAAAATGAAATCTAAGTGATACATTTTAACATGGACTTCTAAAGATACGAAAACTTTTAACTGAACTTTGTAACTAAATACGAACCCCAGGAAGAGAAATGAAAAAAAGGAAGAAGGTGTCAAAAAGAAACAGCTGTGTGCGTATTTGGATTTGCTTGCTGACCTTTGGGACTTTGGAACAATATTTTGAAGGATTAAAAACCACTTGGGTGGTTGTTTTTAAAAGAAAAAAAACCTCTACAATGGAATCAACTGTGGAAAACTGAAAAAGAATTTTAAAAACTTAAAGAAGAGGACAAGTAAGGGAAGGGCTCTCTTGGTTCCGTTTTTCACATTCTAGAAATGGCGATTCGTACCCTATTTGAGAAATTCAAAAAGAGACTATGCAACAAGAAGATTTGGGACAAAGAAGAAGCCATTTTAAATAACAAATAACTCTTACTTGGGAAGAAAGGGGAAAGAAGAATGGAGAATTTGAGGACCTAAAAAAAAACCAAAAAAGGGAAAAACTACAGGTGAAAAGTGGAATATAATGTGAGAAAGCAACGAAAAGGGAATACAGAAAAGGGAAATCGGAGGTTGGAGAGACAAGGAGGAAAAAGGGCAGAGAGAAGAAGCAAAGGAGGAGGGAAGAGAGAGGAAGCTAACAAGGTGTGAACGCAAGATGTAAAGAAAACAGGATATTTAGAGATATGGTAAAGATTTTATTGAAAAAGTGATTCTGCAAAGGTACATATGATTGTATTGTTATATTTGTAATTTAGAAATAATGTTAGGAAAATGGAAACAATGTATAATTAGATGAACAATTTGTGAATATAATAAAATGGAATGAATTAAATGGAGAATTAATTTAGAAAGGAATGGGTAACATTTTATGACATAATTTTTTAAAATAGCAAGTTAAGTGGGGGGAAGTAATTTATGAAATATATAAGTGTTCCCAGAAGCATGATACCTACTGAAAAGTAATGTGTTAAATGTTTAAAATTAAATGATATAAACATTAATGAATAGGATTGAATTGGTATAGATCGTTATTTTAATTATATTATATATTATATTTTTCTTTTCTTTTTTTTTTAAAATTAAGCATGTATGCTTTAACATGTACTAACGCAGAATCGAATGGAAAGTTATGTTTCTATATTAAGTGTTATAATTTTAGGGAAAGGATATAAAGCGTTAATACTCCAATCAGTGACCAAACAGGAGGAATTTTGTTTAATTGAAAATGATAATTTACTCAGTGAAATAGGACAGACAAAGAATATAAATTATAATGATCTGATTGAGATGAAACAAATAAAAAATAAAATAAGAGTTAAAAGAGGGGAGAAGCTATATATGAAAATTAGAAATGGTATAAAAGATTATGGAATGGTATGATACTAAACAATGAGTATGAATTTGAATGGTGTCTGTACAAAAGAGACTTGTACCGGGATCAGGCTGCGTTAGAAAAGAGGTTTTAATGTTTTCATGTTCTGGTTGTTGTGTTTTGTATGTCGATTGTTTCTAAAAATCAATAAATTATTTCTTGCAAAAAAAAATTAATTATTTATAAATACAAGTAGAAAAAAATTCAGACTTTTAAATGTTAAAATTTAAAACATCACCAATACAAACACAATTTTGTAATGTATTATAAATATTATATGATTTACATTGTACTAACTTATTGATGTAAAGCACCACAAAATCATTGTGGAACACTTATTTGAACAAACCAAACATCATTTGGAAAAGAAAACAGCATAAAGCAGCAAATGTGCTAGTAGTTATACCAATGCTAATATTAAAAATACTTTTCTACTTAAAGCTGTGAGGTGTAAGAAATTTTTCTTATGGAGAAGTTAAGGTTCTATCCAAAAATATAAAAACAAACATCATTCTAAGAAAACAGGTAGAATCTCAATTAAGGAACAACTGTGGTCTTAGAGCCTTCAGGTTTTTATAGACCACGAAATCAATTTGCTCTGCAAAATGCTAATTGTTATTGTTTTCCTCCAGTATTGGCAGAGGGCAAGTCTTTAAAACAGCAAAACTGAAGTTCTGCAGTTTGTTGCACAGAAAAATGTTGAATGACCTATCACTTAGTACTGTTGAAGTACAGTGCCACCCCCAAAAAAAAGCCCGGCTACTTGTGATTTGTTTCCAGAATTCATAGCTGCCAAAACATTACATGATTAGGTCACATGGACTGGCATTTCAGTACTTTGGCAACCAAACTCACCTGTAATTAGAATATTACCTGCAGCAGCATAGAGAGGTATTTGGCCAATGCAGTCCTTCCCAGAAGAGGGCCAGGTAAAGGCCCGGTTCCACTGCCGCGGATGCAAAACGTAGCATAAAGGACACACCGCGGGACGACACAATTTCAGGGGGCTCCATCCGTTGTCATCCACTCCAAAAGTGACAAAAATTTGCACAAAACAGAACGGAAAGAAACCGGACGTGGGTGTATTGTAGCGGGGAGTTAAATGGATGTTCACAGGTATGCCTAACGAGATAGAACGATGACACCTCCGAAGTGGTTCTGGAGGTATATTGCGAGCGGACGCATAGCGATGAGCGATGCATCACGTATCTAAAGGAAAGAAAGGGATGCCGCGCAGATGTATATTGGATGCAAACCATTCACTGCGCATCCTTTCTATGTCCCGTTGCTACTAACTCTGTGTAGACGTTTTGTTGTTACCTTTTTGTTTCCTCCAGAGGATGCACGAGAGGAACTATATGAGGAACGTTTAACGGATGATAAATGGGCATAGAATGTTTGTTGCTCGTAATGTCGTGGATTTACAATTGTACACGCGGAAAGTTCATCAGTTCCACAAGTTTTGTGCAGCTCAAAACTTTGCATGGATGAAATTGCAGTGGACCAGATGCTTGATTGGATAGAGCATTGATGAAACACGTATGCAGTGAGTACACAACGGATGCATAGCGTTTTCCAACGGATGGCAAGCTTTTTTTAACGTTTTACCTCCTCTTTGCATCTGTAAGTGCAGTGGGACAGGGCCTTAAGAGACTGTGCATTCGTAAGCTGGATGGGGGAGAGGGGGAAATGGTTTGGGGCGCCTACACCCTAGAATCTGTCAGGACATATCTAACAGGTTAGGTAGTTCTAGCTTTAGTTTAGCAAGATTCTTTCCATTAGGTGAACTCAATTGTATCGCATTACCTTGTCTCTGAGCTTGGGCCTGACATCCCCTTTATAGCCAGTGGCAGCAGTCCCCATTCACAGGACCATGATTTACAATGCTTTCTTCCTGTTTCCAACTTTTTCAGCCAGTTTCTGGGAAAAATGATCCATAGATAGAGAGCCATGCTGGCACAGTAGTTAGAATACAGTATTGCAAGCTAACTTTGCCCACAGACAGGAGTTTGATCCTGATAGGCTCAAAGTCAGTCAAATGAGCACCAGATCATTGGAGGCAATATGCTAACACTGTAAACCATCCACAAAGTGCTGTAATGCACTATGGAGAAGTATTTGTGTCTAAGTGCTACTGCTACTGGTAGATTTGCTTAATGACACTTGGAAGAAATACTCATAAAATTGGGTTTGGTCACATGAGTGTCTTGATTTACAACCATCATGACATGGTAGAAAGGCCAGGTTACATTACTGTCAAGGAATACCTGTATTTAATGCTGTAAAGTATTTCTGATTTATATCCAGGTACTATATTATTATCTAGATTGTCCAGAACTTCTTGGAGAATTCTATTTAATAATACCCATTGTTGAACTGCAGTTCTAGCTCTTGATCACCCCATAGCCAAGAAACTTGGCTATGTTTAAGTTTTCCAGAAAGAGGAAAAATTGTCTGGAAAGATTATGGTGGCCTGGGAATCATTGGAAAAAATAAAGCTTAAGCCAGAAACAGAGCTGGCATATATGGACCTATGACTCTAGCTATATTATGTTAACATTGGATAATTTTGGATTGAGTCAGAATCATTGTATATTTTAATTCTGGTTATTCTTAATACTAAAAATGTTAAAATGCTTAACTGTTTAGTTGAAGAGGCACTAGTCATTTGCTAGGTATTTTACTCACTCCCCAAATCTTTGGCTTATAAAGTTCAGTTAATTTTCTGTCTGGGGATTCTTGACATTGGACTGACAAATGAAAACATAAGGTCTTCCACATGCTACCACTTCTTCTCTCCTACTACTCCACAGCATTTGGAAACCAGCCATATGACTTTATTCCTCCTCACCTTGGAATATTGACAATAGGCAAGGAATAACAAAACCCCGTCAGTGCTTCCTCCAACTGACGAAGGACCTCAGAAACTTTTATTCAATCAGTATCCCAGCTCCAGAATGCCAGCAAATCTGCACATTTCCTCACCAATCTTAATTGACTTTTCCCATTTATGTTTCATGTAAATGATTGTCATATCCATGCAGTATATGAATAATTTGCAACAACAACAACAACAAAATCCAACCCAATATTCTTCCTGAATTTCAGCATCATAAATCCCCAAATGAAAGAGGGCAGGACAACATTGTCAGAACCCAAAAGCACAAGTGCCATATATGGGGATTCTTTGTCACAAAGCTTCTCCTCCAGAAATGAAAAATTACTGTCCCCTAGATGTAACTGAAACCCAAGAACAACAGATATTAGCATATCCAGTGCTGAACGATGTGGGATGGATACTGCTACATTGAGGAGACATTGAAAGTCTATTATTGAGCTATGTGAACTAAATATGATTTGCAACTAAAAATAGGACACAGGCTGACTATGCCCAATCTCTCCCTGTGAAGTAGAAACCCAATGAGGTTCTGTTCTTAAGAGCCAGAATAGGTAAGCTGTCAGTGCAAACCTGGACCATAATAAAGTAGGGGTTAAAATCACTCAGACTTCCGTCTTTGCATTCAAACACAATTACAGCTTCTATTCAATCAGCTGAAGACACAAAGTTATGAGAATAAGGCAGATGGTACATGAAGATATAAGGGTTAAGGTCAATGTGCATGGTCCTTTCCTGTATCTAAATTTTAAAGCCTCACCTATCCAGATAAATGATATAACAAGGCTTTGAAGAAGAAGTTTTTCCTTACTGTTTACAGCACTCTGATCATAACTGATAAATCGGCAATAATTATGCACTGTTACAACTGGTTTTTTTCCTGATAGATAAAAAGTGCATTTAAACAGCATCATTTATAGGCTGGTGCCTTATTAATGATCAGTCTAGATAACTTGTATAATTGTGAAAGACAGTATTTGAAAGTCAGGTCATATTTCTGCTAATCGTAGACTGAACATTTTAGCACCTTGGGATAGCATCTTTATTTTCATTAAATAAAGCAAATTTGTCTTTCATTCTCTTTGGTTTTCACTAGAGTTTTCATGAATTGCTGTATTTTTCTCAACAGAACCACTGATTGCAGAGCTGTTCCAGTGTGCTTGGTGTTCAAGTTTGCTCTCTTAATTATATATCTCAAGCAGGACAAAATAGCACTGAAGAAAACATTTGTGCTGGAAGATTAGGTAGCTAAAGCTAGAAGTGGAGTACAAAGGGAAATAATTTGCTTTATTTCCTCTGTGCCAAAATTACAATGGATGTTCACTGATTTTGCAAACTTCTTGCTGCTTTTGGGGATATCTGTTCCCATCTGAGTAGTGTGTAGAATGTGGAAATTAAATTCAGCTATCTCCTTCAACAATAAATACCAGTAACAAATATCAGAAGCTGAAATATAAATTATCCATTTTTTGATACAGGGAGGTACAAAAATTTAAATCTAGGGAAATAATAGGTTCAAAGCCTGTTTTAAAAAAACACAGTTAATTAATATAAACCCAATGATGGTTGTGTAGGATAATATAAGAAACATACAATAGCAGTCCCTATGCGTGGATCAGATAACTTCCAAATGTAATTTGATGTGGCTTTTATGAGGTTAAAGTAAACAACTACAGTTGCCCACTGACAATGCTCAAAATGGATCATACTTGCTTATTAAACATCAGGACCTTTCCAGACAACTCTGTAACTGTAGTAATGATACATGCACATTCTGGGCATATCTCACTTGGGAAATGCAGTGTATACTAACTGCCCTCTTCCGTAGGATCTTCAGTTGAATGTGTGTTGCTTATGTCCCATATACTGTTGCTATTCCTTTGAACATCTTATCTGCATAGATAATCTACACATGCCTATTTTTACATATATGCTCCAGAACCTCCTCCTCATTTCTAGGCTACTAGATTACTAGATTGTAGAGCCCTTCAATCCACAGGAATTAAACACCTCTATTAATGTTTTATTAAATAGAGTTTAATGAAACTATTCCCTTGGGGAATAAAACACTGTATCATTTATATTGCACTTACCCTGACACTGCAATTTATCTATTGAGATAACGGTCACATTAGATGAAAGATCAGAAGACTCTCCGTTGCTCTTTTACAGACTGAGTGCAGCTGATTTCCTACTGAGTGTATTCTCTGGGTTAAGGCAGAAGCATATAAACAACATGGAAGATGTTGTTCCTGGCTTCTGTGGCAGGAGGTGGTAATGTGGGCCTTCCAAATATTACTGAGCCACAATTCTCATTATCATTCACCATTGGCTCCATTGGCTGGCTTCTGGGAAAAATTCACCAATATTTACAGTTGGCCACCCCCACCTAAGAGAATTTGTTCTATGGCTGGAGCAGGAGTCAACAGTTTTTCCCTTGCAATACTTGTAGATTCTTACCAGTTGTTTTAGCAACTGCATAAATGATTTCCTGGAAGTGCCACCAACAGGTTAGTGGGCTAATAAGATCTATCCTGATAGATCTCTAAAATGAACGAACTCTAAAATGAGATTTCAGCTCTGCTGCACTGGAGAATATACTTAGTATGGGAATTATTACTTGGAAACTCATGCTCAGTATATTAGCGTGCTCACATGTCACACTAAGTTATAGTGTATTTAGTTTGATTTTTGACTTAATTTGCTGGGTGAATTGAGTTAATTGTGACTTATTCCGTAACTATGACTAAATAAATCAGAGGTGTGTGTTACATATTAACATACTTGTAATACCCTAACCTGATTGGCTGAAACGAACTGCACTGTGATTGGCAGAGATGCAAGACAGTGATTGGTTAGTAAGGAATCTCCCGTGATTGGACGAACCGATCACGGGAGATTCAGAAAGCTGTCATTGGGTGAGAGCCGCCAGCTAGCTCTATAATGAAGAGCTGCTGATGGCTTGCTAAGCTAACACAGATCTATACCTTGAATAAAGAGCTGAAGTTAGGCTGGTTCTCCTGTCCTCCTGATTTTCCTTGCACTTCAACACTGAGCGACGAAGTGGATCCTGAGACAAGGAGACCAGTCGGGCACAGGCAACGGCGACGGCTGAACAACCTACGAGATGGGCCGGCCAGCAACGTCGCCACCCACACACATTCAACCAGCAACCGAGGACTGGGAATCTACATCGATGATTTCCTCATGTTCCTCAAGAAAAGAGAGGCATATAATCTCAAGGATCAAACGACTACGCGAAAGAGAGCTGTGTTTCCTGGACTAGCCATTGCGGACACAGCCGTATTCAAGATGGCCAAAGTGTTGGCCAAGCAGAGGAAGGGCGGGGAAGGACAAAAAGGGGGGGAAAATTTCGGGAAGGGAAAAAAAGGATGGTGAGGGGAGATGACTTGGCCAGATCTAAGATCGATTCACTTCGGAACCACTATGGGGGCCAACGCATGCCAAACCTTGATCGGCGACACGAATTCTACGCATCGGGATCAAAAGGACGGAGAAAGCATCGGAGATTTGTGGGCAGCATTGAGGAAGCATTCGGAGGGTGCGTAGTGGCTTTTTCAGACATGAGACAGGCTCTGAGGAGCCACCGTGGTTCTCTAGAGTGCTCAGAGCAGGCTAATGGCTCGAGCAGACATTATAAAAAAAACAGTTACCGAAGGCCATTGCTAGAAGCCACCGGCAGCCGATAGCCACGAAGAAATCAGGGCGGCCCAAGTATTGTGACTAATGAAATGCAAGAGGCAACACATCCCCGAAAAAAGTGAAACTGAAACACTGGTCAGCAAAGCAACAGACAGGCATTAACACCACGAGGGACGTCGATCTATCACCCAACACCGATGATGAGGAAGAGGGAGATCCGACTTCGCAGTGAGGCGAGATCCGGCGGGAGAAGTCATAAGTGGCTTCCAGTGAAACCGTTGCGCGCGCGACGCACCCCCATTCTGAGTGGGCCGGGTTTTTAGAACGGCCATTTACCCAGGTACTAGGTGTGAACAAACGGGGGCATATCTCCAGGTCTGCTGAAACAAACAGAACTCCAGCCGCAAGACAACGTGACCAACACACCTCCCAGACAACCGAGAGCAGATTCACAGAAGAACCGATGGACCCTGCGAAAACGCAAGCAAGCAGCTCAGGGCGAGACCAGACGATGGGAAGAAACCCATCAACGGTTCAATAATTGGCCATTCAGGACAACTCAGTACGCAAGAAAAGTAGCACGTGCAGGTCACATTGAAGCAAGGCCGTGCAGAATGGAGGTGGAACTCCAGATCATAGCCTCTCCCATGGTTGTCCTGGGACAACATTAGCCCGGTTACTGCCCAGCTTACAGAAAAGAGAACTGGAGAACGCAGATGACTCACTATTCAAAGACTATCAGGGGAAAGAATCCCCATGTAAGTGGAATTGAACGCTCCATGTAACCTTCAAAAGGCATGGAAAAGTAACTTCCCACTCAACTATTGTCGACAGACAGACGCGCCAAGCCTCTGGGTCTGGGAATGGTTCGCGCCAGTTGAGGGATCGAGGTGACGGGCATCAACGCATGTTTGAGGAAATAGATCTGGGAGAGAGGCTGATGAAGGAATTCCAACGAAAGTGTTCATGGGACAATAGGCAATACTGGGGCTCCCCAATATCATATTAGCTTGGAACCCCAATAGTTGCATCCCAATCCGGCTCAATCTAGACGAGTTTCCATTCGCCCTCACCAAAAATAGATGAACAAGTGAGCGGTAAGGTGCTCATCACGGGCAAGCGGGTCCTGCAACCAGAGATCGATGCATGCTGGGAAGACCCCAATAGTCACCTATCCCAATCAAAGCGCAAGAATGGGTCGTGAGAATTTGTGGGGAGCTTTAAAGGCGACACTTAGTAACAAACATGCACGGCAACAAAGTGGCATACCCAGTCCCAGTGGTAGCAACAACCTCTCTAAACTCATCTGGGGAGAAAGGTTTTGCGAAGCTCGACTTGGCGGCCAGCATACCACAGACTGCCCTCGAGTGGCCGAGACTCGCGGAAGCGGCAAATCTATCGTGGACCCACAGGGGGGGCTTTCCAGTGCAAAATGGCCTCCCAATTCAGATAGTGTGGCACCAGGGGTGTTTTCCAGAGTCTCATGAAAGGTTAGCTCCAAGGAATTAACGGGACTTGTGGCATATTTTGAACGAATGTGTTGGTAGGCACAAAGACAAAAGACAATTGAGAAGCCAACTCAGAGAATCGCTTACAAAATTTTAAAAATCAGGACTTAAAGTCAAAAAGAAAAGTGCCAGTTTATGCATAAAAGGTTGAGTTTCCGGGATATCTGGTAAGATCAAAGATGGGAATCCATCCGACACCAGATAAAGAAACAAACAAGCAATAAAGGAAGGCTCAGAGACGCGTCAAAATAGAGCCAGAATTACAAGCCTTTTGGACTAATCAATTCTACATGTCTTTTTTGCCACAGAAGCCAACAACAGGCGGAACCCGTCTGCATAGGTTGCATCGACAGACATATCGTGCTGGTCTTGGGCCAAGAGTGAAGAGGCCACTTCCGGAAATAAAAAGACCTCCTCACATCACAATCAGTCCTCATCCAGTACAGGAGAACCTACCTGTCGACATTCTGGCGCATCAGAGCTATTACTGAGTCCAACCTTGCGCAGACGGAGAGAAGCACTGATTGCTTACTTCTCGGAAAAACACTATCAATGCAGAAAGAAATTATAGCCAGCTCGACAAGGGGCATTTGGCAGAGGTTACCGGTGTGAAGAGGCTTCACGATATACTTATACGGTAGGGGACTTCACCCTCATTCACCGACCATTAAGCCACTACTGGGAGTACCTGGCGGTGAAAGCAAGGCCACCCCCAACGATACTGTTCCCCAGAATGACAAGTGGTCTCGAGTCCTTCCGGGCCTATACGCTAAACTGAATTGACATCGCCCAGGGAAATGCCTCTTGCATGCCAACGACTAAAGCCGTTCCCGCCTTAACTAGATTACGAAGATGACCCTGCACCCACCACATCCACCCTGCATATAGAGACAGTTGCCACCTACCGACAACCACGTCAGACATGCGAGAGAGATGGACGAAAGATGGTCAACTAGGCGCGAGTTTTGAAACCTGGGTGGTAAAAGGTGGCCGGAACAAAGAGTGACCAGTTTTAATACCTTTCCGAAACCGGCAAACTGAATTGGTCCTCCACAAAGAGGGATGTTACTATGAGGTGATAGAGTGGTAGTTCCAGAATCAGCCTTACAAAAAAAAAATATTAGCAACATAGTTGCATGAGGGACACCCGGGCTTTGTGAAATTGAAAATCCCTGGCCAGAAGCGTACTTACCATAGTCCAGGGATAGACAAAACCATGAAATCTGGGTGGCTACGTGTGACAAATATCAGCAATCCAGGCCAAACCAGGCCGTGAAGGCACACAACCTCCAGTGGGAACACCACCAAGGGGACCATGGTCGAGCGGTCCATAAGACTTGGCGGGCGACCCACAAAAGCACCACTTCCTGATTGCAGTAGATGCCTTAACTGCCAACTGGCTAGCAGTAAGCTAAATGCGACTCTACCATTGATGGAGCGGTACAAAAAAACTAAAGCAGGACTTTACGCCACCACTGGGCCCGTACCTGAATTTTGAAATGTATCCGTACAAAACGGGGGCCACAATTTTAGGCGATTGGCATTCGAGCAATTTCCTCCGCAGAACAGGGAAGTCCGACACGCATTGACAACGCCTGTTTCAAGCGGCGGCAAACGGGCGGAGCAGAACAAATGGTCAGATAACACAAAGACGTTTTTAAGAAAAGATGGACACTTGGTACATACACCACAAAATAGGAATGAACTATTAAAATACAGAACATAACACAAGTGCCAAAACCAATAAAAAGCCTGCAGAAACTCCTGATAGGAAAACTCCACATCCCTTCAAGGACAGGATCACTTCCCGACTTACAATCCAGAAAAACCACCGACTCCTCCAGCGACGTGTGGGACGCTGCGCGCGATTTAATCCGGAGCAGACACGATCTACGCTAAAACAGGAAATTTTCAGGGACCCACTATGTGGTCGACCGCGGACAATAACCCAAGTAACAGGGCCCGGTCGTACCGGCTGGAAAAAGAGGATGAAGACAACTGAAATGGCAGTCGACCAAATACGATCAAGAATAGCATTTTAAACAGCAGCACTGAAAACCCACAAAAACTGAAGAACTCACAACAGATCTCAATAAAAAACTGGGGGGGACCCCAACAATCATCAAAAAGAAGAGAAAATTAATGACTAACAAGACAGCGACAAACCGAACGAGAAATACAAACACCGCTAAAATACATAATGAAGAAACCATCAATACTCACCGGAAAGTGAGACCACCGACAGGGTACCAGAGGGGAAGAATGACCTCTCAGAATCTCGTCCTGGAAGGAACAGTCAACCAGCTCACCGCCCAGAAAGACCGCCGGGAACAAAGAAGTCGACAACTCACCGAACCCAGTAGAGCTCAGGGGGGAGTTGTGGTGCGATAAGGCTGACTCGCACCTTTCCAGAGGCGGTTCCATGGAGAAGAGCGGGGCACCGAAATCCCTTCTGAACTGGCTGAAGACCACGTAGCAACTGAACTGCGCAGGTCAAGTAGGCAAGTAAAAAGCCCTGCCTACCTACACGACTATGTCACGTAGGATGGACCATACCAACAGGGGAGGGATGTTACATATTAACATACTTGTAATACCCTGACCTGATTGGCTGAAATGAACTGCACTGTGATTGGCCGAGACGCAAGACGTGATTGGTTAGCAAGGAATCTCCCGCGATTGGACGAACCAATCGCGGGAGATTCAGAAAGCTGTCATTGAGTGAGAGCTGCCGACTAGCTCTATAAGAAGAGCTGCTGCAACTCGCTAAAGGCTACGCAGATCTATACCTTGAATAAAGAGCTGAAGTTATGCTGGTCTCCTGTCTCCTGATTTCCCGCACTTCAACAATGTGGAACTATGGCCCCTTTATGACTTGTGAACTTCAACTCCCAGAATTCCTGAGCCAACATGGCTGGCTCAGGAATTCTGGGAGCTGAAGTCCACAAGTCATAAAAGGGCCATAGTTCCCCAACCCTGAAATAAATCATAACATCACAATGAGTCAACCTTGTTGATGTGAGCGTTTAGGAGTTTAAGAGTGCCTGGGCATAGTAACCAAGTATTAGTTGCTATTAGCCAGCCATTCAATTTATTGCCCTTTCAAAAAAAGAAGAATTATACGGTGTTAAGAATGCAGATACTTTCTAATAAGGTTAAGTATCTAGTATTATTTAAACTGAAATTCATTCAGTGCAACTTTTGAGGAAGGATTTTGTTCCACTTGTTTAGGCTGCTTCCCAAATTCTTATTTTAATACCGGTAATATGTTTCCCATAAGTTGTAATTTTGGAGATATCCCAATATTTGCACTGCAATTTTCCCCCAAATCTTGAGATATCTTAAGATTTTAGAGACTTAAACATTTCCAAGAGTTGGAATTGATTTCTTGCTAAATAAGCACTGAAACCTTCTGCCCATAATAATAAAAAATCTGCGCAGGAGTTTCTTGTATCAGAATTTACAATATGTAACATATAATGGTACAATTTTGACATGTTTAGTAAGCAGGAAGTCCCTTTGGTTGCATGCCAATATCTAAACCACCATGTGGTTTCATTTGGTGAACCATAGCGACTTTCATGACTATATTGCAGGCAGATACCATTTTGCTGTTAATGTCCCCTGAAAAAAACCAAAATTCAGCAACGTGGCACTCTTTTTTAGAAGGATTATGAGAGTTAAGTAATACTTCCCTAAAACTGACATTTTGTTTCAAAGAAAGAATAAAGATTTATATTCAAGTATCGGGAAAAAAGGAAATGGCAGAAATCCCTGCAAAGGGAATAGGCTTTTGAATCTTTAAAGATTGCAGTACAGTATGCAAAAGGAAGAAGTTCAGGAGGAGTTACTTGCTTCTTTTAAAGAACCCCATCCTTGTCTGCTCCCGTTGACTCAAATATCCAATAAGTGAGTAACTGTTTTGCAACTTAACATGGTGCCCTTCCGCCATTTCTCAGTGCTTCATTTAAGCTGCTAAACAGGAATGCCCTTGTCCTTGGCTGCTATTTTAGAGGATGATGCAAAGGAGAGAGATGGCTTATTTTCCTCATTGCAGGCATGGAGAGTTGGGTACTGGTTTTGCCTTTCTCTCATAGATCAGCTAGAAGGCTTTGTTTGGCTCATATAAACTTTAGGATGTAGTGAGGTATTCAGAGAGGATGAAATTATTTCCGAAGAATTAATTTGAGGTGTGAAATACTATTAGTGGATATATGGCCTCCAGATCTTTTGAATCTAATTGTCAAGTAAAATAAAACTTGCCAGATCAAAGGTCTGGGACTGCCATATCTGTACTGCAGAAATCTAAATTACCCAAGGCTCTATCAAATGTTAGTTTTCTGTACTCCTTGTTGCCATCTGATGATCCATTTAGTTTATCTGCGGCCCAGATATGGTAGTTCTAAGTAAAGAATTTACCAAAAAGTTGTGTGAGCTCTCTAAAAATCAACTTTAATGTGTACTAATATATCTATATTTGCATTCCAGACAAAGAAGAGTTTTGTGGCACTGCAAGATTTTGAATAAATCAAATAACTATACAGCATTTTCTTGGATAGTTCCACATAGGGGTAGAAAAACAAACATGTCACTTTAAAAAGTCCAGTTTCTTAAGTTTGTATCATTTTCCAAGCCATTAATAATAATAAAAGTAAATATTTCCTTCATGTGGTAATTGCACTTCCTTGCAAACTAGACTAGGAAATTAGAACACATAAAGGGATGAGTTTATTTAAAAAAAAAAAAACTTTAGCAATTAACAGGAAATTAATTACAGCAATTTCTTCTCCACCCTGAACTCTGAAAGCATGCTCTTCCTATTTAGGGAGAGAAATTGAATTCTATCACCTATGAATAATTATATTTTAATTCAAGGCAGTTTTGCTCTTTGGTGGCTAATCTATCTGATGATTTCAAAGATCTGTAACTGGAATTATACTTAACAGTAAGTTTATTTCATGACAGGTAGTCTTCAACTTCCAACTACAAAATGTATGTTGGTAAGTGAGTTTTGCCACATTTTACAACTATTCTTGCCACATTTGTTAAATGAATCATTGCAGTTGTTAAATTAGTAACATAGTTGTTAAGTGAATCTGGTTTTTCCCCATTGACTTTGCTTGTCAGAAGGTCGCAAAAGGCAATCACATGAGTACGGGATACTGCAACCGTCATAAATGTGAATCAGTTGCCAAGCATCCAAATTTGGATCACAGGACCATGGGGATGCTTCAATGGTCATAAGTGTGAAAAATGGCACTTTTTTCAATGCCATTATAACTTTGAATGGTCACTAAACAACTGTTGTATGTCGAGGACTGCCTGTAGTATATACCCCAGGCAGTCTGGGTATGGAACTTATTCAAATAAAGGTTGCCTTTGTAAAACTGAACAGGATGCACCTTTAAACAAGAAAGCATTCCATACTGCTCTTTACAGATGTTGTGCTCCATATCTGTACTCCAGATTGTACGTACAACAATATTTGCCATGCTGATGAAGTTCCTATATTGCTATTGAATATGAGGTAGAGGAAAAAGAGTGAAAGACTACAACTGTGATTCACTGAAATAAGCTAAGATCAGACCATGGTGGGTTAATTCAGTTAAATTTTAGAACAGTAGATTACTTTACACCAGAAAGCCACTCTGCCACATGGTATGGGAAGAATGGTGTTCAAGTAAATTTATTGTTTTAACACATATCTCAATATTCTTTATAGTGACAAAATACATGAAATATTTATAGAAATCAAATTTTGCCTCACAGAACAATGTGCTCTCCATTTAAAATCCTTCAGATATGCATATACTCAGATAATAATAGGTAGCTATTCTGACATCTATCTATATAACAAAGGAGTTTAGTATGCCATCATTGTATTTCTACTGATTAAAGATAAATTATATAATAAACCTAGATATATAAATTTTCCTTCCCTCCTTCCTTCCTTCCTTCCTTCCTTCCTTCCTTGAAAAACTACTTGGCAAAATATAATTTTATATTATATTTATAATTTATTTAATTTTAATATATATTTATGTTATATATAAATATATAAAATATAATTTATTTCAAAGAGTAATTATTGCTTAAGAAACTATTCCTATCTTAATAATTTGGCCTAAAAGTAAAAGTGTTAGAAAACTTTTAATATTGTTTGATTGCATCTAGAAAGTCATATCTAGAGTAGAGCTTCTGTAATCAATGGATTTAATGATTATACACCTGCTTTCATATTGAACTATATTATTGAGCTTCCTAATGATCATTATAGTATAAAGAAATAGATGACCTATCAGAAGCACTGATTCTAGCTTTACATAATTTGTTATGCAGGTGTATTTTGTAAGAATATAGAGCCTCTCCTTCCTGCTTTTGATCCATTTTACCTTTCTGATAAACACACACACACACAACACACACACACACACACACGCTTGCAAATCTGTATACAAGTTGCATACAAGTTGATACCAGATACTGAAAGAAGTAATTTTAGCTAACCCCAACAGATACAAGTGGATATGAGCAGAGATATTGTACTCTTTCATGGATGGAAAGATTGGAAAAAGGGATGTCCCATAAATGGAGTATATTGTGGGAAAGAATGGTTGGATGCTCCAAGATTTTTAAAAGTTCAGATGTACACCAAAGGTGAAGGAAGAAGAGATCCTTAGCCTCATAAACCAGATTTTTTTTTGTTATCTGTGACTCTTTTTTTTTTACCCCACCTGATCCTCATCCCTGAGAGATCAACAAAGTTCCAAGGGGCTTTGCAATGGACAGTGAAAATATGGATATAATTTTGCTCTGAAAAAAGTATATTTTCTTAGAATATATAATAACCCGATTCCTTGAAAGTATTAGGTAGATTTCAGAGTTTCTCCCGCTTTCCCACTTCCCTCATTATCTTCCCCTTTCCCTTAGATTAAAATACTCATCTTTGTAACCGCTTACCAAACTTTAGATATTCAATGTTGCAATATTTTATTTACTTCAGTAAAGAAACAGTAAAGACCAAAATCTGGTCTGATTCTATCCCTTACTCTCAGAATATGATGGGGTGAGATCTTGATGTGTACGTAGCCCAGCCTGATGAAATGGAGTATGTTTGCTCAGGGATGGGATTCAAATTTTGTAACAGCTAGTTCTGTGGGCGTGGGTAGGTGAGCGTGGCTAGGTGGGTGTGACCATGTGACTGGGTGGGCGTGGCTTTTGTTTTGCAGCATCCCTTTTCTCGTTTTTTGGGCCTTCTGGACCTCAGGGAAGCCTCCTGAGGCCCAGAAGGAGCACGGGGGGGGTGTTTGCCTCCCAGAAAACTTGCCTGGGCTGCCAGGAATCCGAAAAAAACTGAGCATGGGGGGGGGGGCATGCAGCAATCCCCTGCGCTCCATTTTGGGGCCTCCTACACCTCAGGGGGGCATTTTTGCTCCCAGAAGGCTTTCCTGGGGCTCAGGAAGTAAAAAGAACTGAGCATAGGGGGGACACAGCAACCCCTTTTGGGGCCTTCTGGGGAGCCTCCTGGAGGGGATGTTTTTTGCTCCCAGGAAGCTTCCCTGGGGTCCAGGAAAGCAAAAAATGGAGGGGGGTGGGGGTGCTTCAGTGACAGTACAAATCCAGAGGGTGAGAAACTGATAATATGTAGGCAGCAGGCAGAGAACCATTAATTCCCCAGAGTGATGTTTGAGTGGGGATTATCAGATTCATCCTAGCCCTAGGAAAGGCATCATGAATATAACTATACTGCATGATGCTTGAGTGAATGGAGGGAAATCTAATCTCAAACTGCTCAGATAGGAAAAAGTTAAAGGAAAACCCAGATCAGACCTCTCACTGAAATACAGATCAATGACATTTAATCTGTCAGTCAAACATGGACATCCATAGGGCAAAGAGCATCGTGTCACATATTACTAGTGGGCAACACAATCTAAGTATGATAGGGCAAAGCTTGCAATGTGATATCAATGATTTTTGCCATAATTGTGGCTAACCTTGGACAGCTCTAGAGAGTTGAGTTCCCCTCAAAACTTGAGTTCCCCTCAAGTTTTTTTGAACCTTCTTTTCCCAAAATAGCTCAAAGCTATTTAAATAGAAGCCTCAAATCCTTGGAAATCTGGGATTCAAGAGGCGGGGGGGGGGGGGGG
>BHFT01056326.1:0-10369 GCA_004320025.1 Laticauda laticaudata
CTGTTAGGAAGCTTATGATCCACTTAAAAGTGTGTTCAGGTACCACTAGCTGGTTTAGTTTAGTTAGAAGAATGTCTTGAATGATGGTATGAACTAAAATTTACAAAGAGGATCGTTGTGTAGGTCTTTGGAGATTCAAGATGTTGTAGGATGTAGTGCAGAGCCATACTAACAGAATCACCTTTTGATCTATTTGCTCGGTATGCAAATTGAAGGAGGTCTAACACAGATCCATGATGGTCTTCAGGAGGGATAGCATAAGCCTTTCAAAGGTTTTCATAACTACAGAAGTTAGAGCAACTGGTCTGTAGTCATTCAGTTCCTTAATGGAGGGATTCTTTGGCACTGGGATGATAGCAGAGTGTTTGAAGCAAGAAGGAACATAGGACATCTATCTTTTTTTTTACTTTTTCCTTTTTTTGTGTGTGTTGTGTATGTGTTTGTTTGACATTTTGGTTGTATAATCAATAAAGTTTGTTTTTTTAAAATAGATCTTGCACTTCTTTTTCTGTGATCTTCAGAGGTTGTGAACCCAATGGGTTAGGGTCAGTTGTGGGAGGTTTGGCTGTTGTTGGTGTGTCTGAGATGAGGGTTGTGGAGACAGGTGGCTGTAGTTTCCTTTCAAACCTGCAGTAAAACACATTTGTGTCATCTAACAGTTGTTGATTTCCTTCACCCTGAGAAGGAGCCATAGCCGGTGATATTTTTAAGAGTTTTTCACATGTTTGATGGTTCATTTGTTGAGATCTGATTCCTTAATTTTTCAGAGTAGCTTATTTTTGCTACTATGATCTCGCTTGTTAGACATTTCTGGCCTGATTGTACAGCATTTTATCACCTTTTCTGTAGGCTTCTGTTTGGAAAAACATAGCTGCTTAAGTTTAGTTGTGAACCAAGATTTATTGTTACTGTATATTCACAAGTTCCTGGTCGGTACACATAGGTCTTTACAGAAGCTGACATATGATGTTACAGTATTTGTGAGTTCATCTAAGTCCGCAGAGATATCTTCAAAAATATTCCAATCAGTACAATCAACGCAAGCCTGTAGATTTAGTTTTGCTTCCTCAGTCCAAGTCCTCACTGATTTAATTGTTGGTTTGTGGTTTTAAGTCTTTGTAGCACGTACAAGGTAAATCATTCAGATTGGGAGCTATTTCTGATTTATTTGTCCATTTGAGAGCATTTTTTAAAAATAGGAATAAATTTTATAATAAACAAGTTGACAAGGTTAGATATGTATAGTTATTTTAAGATGGAATGTATTGGGCATGCAACTCCTAAAATCTGTATTTAGGTTGGAATTGATATAAAACAATGTTTCTCAACCTTGGCAACTTTAAGAAATCTGGGCTTCAACTTCCAGAATTCTCCAGCCAGCAAAGATGGCTGGGGAATTCTGGGAATTGAAGTCCACTCAGCTTCAAGTTGTTGATGTTGAGAAACACTGACTTAAAGGAAGAAAATAGATAGATTAAACTTAGTGTTCAAGTAATATGAATACAAGTTTCTCATGCTTTCTTTTTTTTTCTTAAAAGAAAAAAGATAAAACAAGTGTGACCCTTGCCATTTGAACTCCCAGTTTAACCATATCATTATTCTGTCCCATGTTGAAAATTGTTCTCCCCTGGATTTCTATGGCAGATAAGCCTTCTTTAGGGTCATTGGCAATTTTTCTCTCAGGTAGTAAACGGGAGAGGGATTTATTTATTTATTATATTCATATTCTGTTACATATCATGTTTCTTGGCAGTTCACAATGGTAATGAAATGCAGAAATAAAACATCACAATTAATTAAAATTAAGTTAAAATTAAAATTATATGATCCAATTGTGACAATAGTAACAACTTATCCCGAAGCTCTCTGAAATTATTTAGTTTTAACTAGATTCCAGAAGGCTATATCCAATAGGTTCAGTTTTGGCTTCAAGGGAAGATTGTTTCAGATTATTGGGACCATCATGAGAAATAAACTCTCTGGGGCTCAGTTTATTTGCAGGAATGAAAATATTAATCAATTTCTCCAGCAAAAGATATTTTAGATTCATAATTTCTAAATCATTTTTCCCTGTGGACTTCAAAGACACTCATGTATGATAGTACCACTAGCATGGTGATGAGTCATTGTATGTCATGATAAAAGCGTGAAACACATTTACAAGGCAACCTTTCCATATGAGGTCATAATTGGATATGAAGCAAAGGATTTCCTGGTCATAGTGTCCATTTGCCCCTCTAACAGCAGATGTGAATTTAGGAGTCCCCTATTATCTCAGGTATAGTATGAAATTCTAGAGGAGAGACCACTGAGCTAATAAAGCCACGATAGGCAAATTCTATGATACTAGGCCTTAAATTTGACTTGTTTTTCCAGAAAAATGATATGAACAAACTCCAGACATCAAGTCAATTCACCAATGACATATCCAGCTGGAGTTGGAGTGGCAAGTTTTAACAGAATATCATTAGCATGCTAATAACTCATCATAAATTCAAATGATTTCTCTTAGTAACTTCATGTAAATACTAAAAGCGGCAGGGAAAGATTGATCTTCATAATATCTTACATGTGAGTGGTCATCAGACCAGCCAGTCTTCCCATTCCAATGATTACATCTGACCATTAAGAAAGGAGAACAACCATCTGGCCCAGTGGTGGGATTCACACTTTTTTAACTACCGGTTCTGTAGGCGTGGCTTGATGGGTGTGGCAGGGGAAGGATAATGTAAAATCTCCAGTAAGAGGTGGTATTTGCCAGTTTTCTGAACTACTCAAAATTTCCACTACCGATTCTCCAGAACTGGTCAGAACCGGATGAATACCACCACTGATCTAGCCATTAAGAAAGGAGAACAATCCTATGACCTGCAGATGGTCCAGAAGTATACCATGATTAATAGTACTGAAGGTTGCTAAAAAGTCCAAAAGGTCCATGGGCTGTGTGGTATTCCTATCAAGGCCTACCCAAGGTCATCAACTAAAGCAACCAGTCTCAGCCTTATGTCTAGGTCTGAAACTAGTCTGAAGGAATTCCTGATAAAATGTTTCCTTTAAAGGGCTTTGCAAATGAATACACACCGCATATTAGAATAACAGGGTTGGAAGAAACTTTGGAAGTCTTTTAGTCTGACCATCTGCCCAAGCAGGAAACCCTAGAACAATTCAGACAAGTGGTGGTCCAGTTTCTTTAAAATATCCAGTATTGTTTCTTCCACAACTTCTGGAGGCAAATCATTCCACTGTTTAATTGTTCTGTCAAGAAATTTCTCCTTAGTTCTAGATTGCTTCTCTCCTTGATTAGTTTCCATCCATTGCTTCTTGTCCTGCCTTCAAGTGCTTTGGAGATTGATCCCCTGTTCTTTCTGCAGCACTTAGGTGTTGGAACACTGCTATCATGTCTCCACTAGTTCTTCTTTACACTAAACTAGACATATCCAGTCCCTGCAATCAATCTTTGTGTTTTAGCCTCCAGTATACTATTCATCTTTGTTGTTCTTCTCTCCATTCTTTTTAGAGTCTTAGCATCTTTTTTTATATCATGGTGACTAAAACTGAATGCAATATTCCAAGTGTGGACTTACCAAGGCATTATAAAATCGTATTAACACTTCACATGATCTTGATTCTATTCTTCTGTTGATGCAGCCTAGAACTGCATTGGCTTCTTTTGGCAGCTGTAGCACACTGCTGGCTCATATTTAAATGATTGTCCACTAAGACATCATGATCCTGCTCACATTTACTACTTTTGAGCCAGGTACCATCTACTGTGTACCTGTGCATTTGGTTTTTCTTGCCCAAATGTAAAACTTTATTTTTCTCACCATTGAATTTCATTTTCTTAGATAGCACCCAATGTCCAGTCTCTCGAGATCCTTCTGTATCTTGACCCTATCTTCTGGAGTGTTGGTTATTCCTGCCAGCTTAGTATTGTCTGTAAATTTAATGAATTTCCCTTCTATCCCTTTGTATAAATCATTGATGAAAATATTGAAGAGTACTAGGTCTAAGATCATTTTAAAAAGATTACCTCAGTACGTCTATATAGAAACCACAGGTAGGTGGTTAGAAACCTCCTTTTTTGTTCCTTTGGTTATGTGACACAGGTAGCAATGCTATGAACAAGTGAAAAAGAACCCCAGAAGTTAAACATTTCCCACGCTTAGAAAATCTGGACATGTTAAAATCATTTTAACATGTTAAATTTTTTTTTTTGCATTTCTTTAACATGTTAAAAGACATTTCTTCCATTATCTTTGGCCCATGTTTGTATTATAAACTTGAAGTGCATTTTCAGGTTACTATCTATATTATGTCTTAGGAGGTGTGATTATTCTGAGCTCGTCAGCTGGAAAGTTGACAGCCTGGGTTAGAGATCTGAGCTCTGTTGTGTGATGAGTTGAGCTCCTACATGGCCCAACTCTTGCCTGCCTTGCAGTTTGAAAGCATGCAAATGCCAGTAGATGAATAGATACCCTTTGGTGGGAAGGTAAAAGAGTTCCATGCACTTCAGCATATAGTTATGATGTCCTTTCCATGTAAAGGCTAGGTTCCACTGGCCAACGGATGCAAAACGTATGCATAAAGGACACAGCGGATGAGCAAAATTTCCGGGGTGGCTCCATCCGTTGTCATCTGCTCCAAAAAGTGGTGAAAATTTGCATAAACAGAATGGAAAAGAACGGAAAAGAACAGACGTGGGTAGTATGTAGCGGGGATGTTAAACAGATGTTCATAGGAAGCCTAGCGGATATATATCGGATGCAAACCGTTCACTGCGCATCCTTTCTATTTCCGTGCTACTAACGCTGTGTAGACGTTCCGTGTACCTTTTGTTTCCTCCCTTTTTCCATTTTCAGCTGCAGCGGATGTGAGTTGCGAGGATGCCCAGAGGATGCAGAGAGGATACAGCGGACNAGCTCAAAACTTCTTGCATGGATGAAATTGCAGTGGATGGATGCTTGACGGATAGAGTGTATGAAACACGTATGCAATGAGTACACAACGGATGCATCGCGTTTTCCAATGGATGGCAAGCTTTTTTTAAATGTTTTACATCCTCTTTGCATCTGTTAGTGCAGTGGGACGGGGCTTAAATGGATAACATTGCTCTGTTGGCTAAGAAACAGAGATAAGTACTGCCCGCTAGAGTCAGACCTGACTGGAAAGGGGTAACCGTAGCATTATATTATTTCTTACATCATTAGATTGAATATGGGAAAAGGTTTTCCAAGAGAAAGTATACTGTTTTAAGACTTTCTAGTGTGATGACCCATAGTTTCTCTCAAAATAACCCAAAACCCAAAACAGCATATAGACTTGAAACCAGAAATATTTTTATTGGGTACCTTACCTGAAGGATATAGTAAAGAACTGACATATTTGATTATAAATGTTTTGATAGCAGCTAGAATTGTATTTGCTAAAAACTGGAAAAGCGGGAAAATACCGATAGAAGAAGAGGTGATTACGAAAATAATAGAATGTGCAGAAATGAATAAATTGACATTAGCAATTAGAGAGCAAGAAGATAAAGAGTATTATAAAATTTGGGATTTATTTTATCAATGGTTGGAAAAGAGAACAGGGAAATAGGATATAATACAATGTAAATACAATGATAGAATAAAGATAAGATAATGTAATATGTTATAATGAATTATAATGGAGTGAATGATATTATGAACTGAGATATCTTAGAAACTGAAATTTGCTTGAAAAGGATGATATAGTTTATAAGTAAAGGCTAACAAGTAATTAATAACAATATAATATGCCTATTCATGTAAAATAAATTTTAATAATATAATTAGAAGGGAAGGACTATTGATATTGTGCACAAGAAGTTTTATACCGACTGACACAATGTACAATGGAAAGAAGGTTTTATGTTTATGTTTGTTTATGTTTGTTGTTAAAAAATAAAAAAAATTACAAAAAAAGAAGTGACCTTTAAACCTAAAGAGAAAGGTTGGAATAAGACAAACAGCAATTTGGATTTACAGTGATGCAAAGTCCACTTTATGTATCTACATAGAGCCCTCCTTACATCCAGAGTATGCCATCTCTGTTCCAGCAGATGGGAAGGGCCTGGACAGAAATTTGGCAGTACTATCTACTGGGCCCGGTGGAACCAAGTGTTGATCTTGGGGATGAAGGAGGGATCCAGAAATAGAACCACCCTGTCTGTGTGGAAGGTACAGAGTTCCTCTCTTACAGAGAGAGCAGCCAATTCTGAGATTTGCTTGGCCAATGTGATGGCAACTAAAAAGGTGACTTTGAAAGATAGGAATTGCAGACTCATAGACCTAAGAGGTTTGAAAGGTGGTAAGGTAAGGGCATGTAAAACTTTAAATAAGTTCCAAGTTGGATACCTGTGTACAACAGGTGGCTTTAAATTAACCGTTCCCCTTAAAAAGGAGCGCACTACCAGATGGTGCACTATGGATTCCAAGTCCCCATAAATCAATATTGAAGACAAGGTGGCCACCTGTCTTTGGATAGTGTTAGGGGCTAAACCCTTGTCTAGACCCTCTTGCAAAAAGTCCGGGATCTGAGGGATGAAAACTGACTTTTCTTCAGCTCTGGATGGTTTTTTAGAATAGATAACCTTGGCTTTAATCTTGTCAGCTGCGTCCTGGCTGGCTGATCTACTTCTTCTGGATCTGGTCTTCCTGCTGGGTGCAGATGAAGAGGCTTCTTGCTGTCAGCCAACAGAAACTGTTCAGCCATTATGACAGCTTTCTTAGTCCAGAAGAGGTGCTGTTCTACCTGCAAAGAGAAAAAAAGGGCTACTGCCTGTTTGAATGGTAGTTGCTCCCTTTAAAATGGGGCTAAGGTGCAATGGGCTCTGTGGCAGCAAGCTAGTACACAACTCCTGTAGCCATTCTTCTTTCTAGGCTGTCTGAATAATGGAGAGCTGATCGGGTGGATTTTAACAGTCTAGGGTCCCTTGAGAGGACTGGCAGTCAGCCAGTGAATGAAAAATAAGTGGATCATGAAGAAACCACTAAGCCACAAGATCAGAGTTAAAAAGCCTGAAAAACAGCTGAAAAGTTGCTGTGGTGCTTCAAACAGTGACACCTGGGCTAGTGGCGCCTCAGGCTAGTAGCAGGCTGTCCTCGCGGGGGAAAATGCTCCCTTCAAAGCAGCGAGGCTGTGGCTACAAACAAACGACAATCCAAGAAACAAACAAACAAACAAACAAAAAAAGCCTCCATAGTGCTTTAAAAGCACTGCGAATCAAATTTCACAGCAGAAAACCTTTAGCTTGGAATTTCCAGCATTTCTGACTGAAGAAATATGAGCCAATCTTGCTACAACCTCTTAGGGCAAGACTGAGTCGTGAACTGAGGAGGGGCGTGTAAAAGATTAAGGACTCAAGTCTCCTAGCAGAAAGGCATGTGTCAACCCATCCATGGATTCTCCAATTGACATGCTGGAGAAAGGCCTCCCCCCCAACTTCCTCTGCTATAGAGTAAGAAGTTCTGGAAGTGGCCTTTCAGATTGCTACTTCTTTTGGCTGAAAAAGGTGTATAAAATGGTTTGTGCCTGATATATGCAAGGATGGATGTTACTGTTCTGTGGATAGAGAAAGTTTTCCTCCATCTTTTCCTTATCAGGCACTTGGTTAAGGAAAGACTTGCATCTGAGAGCTAATGTCAGAGAATACTGTTCTAGGCTAAATGGATTCATGTCTAATGTAAGAATATTACACCATGTAAGGTAAATAATATAAAGGAATGAAAATGGAATGCAACCTATCATATTAATGATGTTGGACCATGTTGGGAAAATGGTATTAAGAGAGAAAAATAATTTGAGAACACTAATGTTCATGTGTGTCCAAAGTCAGGTGTGGAAAAAACCACTTGCTGGCAGTTTCTATTTGATAAATGCTGGAGAATATGTTTTTGCTAGTGAGTTTAAGCTATGTTTTAATCTCAGTCAGAAGTTGGATACTTCTCCATTGTGGTGGAGGTAGCATTCAGGATTGAGTAATCAGTCACCACTTGCTGACTGGACTGAGTCTGTCAAATCTTTGAGGACCCTCCCCCTGTTGCTAGGGTCGTCCCAGAAATTGATTCAGTCAGCTAGCTGGACGACATGTTAATTTCTTCTCCTAAAAGAACCAAATTTAAATCAATTTAATTGGAAAAATAGAGAAAAAAAATCACCACTTCAAATATTGGTCATTGAATGGTTTTGATGATAATATAGTGAATCTTCTACCCCTTCCACATTAATATGATGTGTCATGGTAAAGTCCAATAAGGCAACTAAAAGGCACTACCCATCAATGCTTTTCAACTTTATCTTCCACATTTGACCGTGAGATTCAAAACCAGTTGGAAGGAACATGCCTGCTGTCAAGAATATGGCTTCAAGCTGTTGTCATAGCAACTGTCTCTGTCCAGTAAGTAGGATAACAAAGGCTCTGATAGTCCCCAGCCCCTACTCAGTCAGTTTTACAGCTTCAGCGCTAGTAATTCCAAAGCCTCTTACACCAGATGTCTATGCAACCTCTATAAGAGAAATGCCAAATGAAAACAAAAGTTTTCATATTTTACTTTCAGCAAATGGCAAGCAGGCATGAGATCAGATAGCTGATTTAAGATGGTTAGCCAAGAAAACAATAGAACTGAAGAAGGTTGCCTTTGATATCATATCAGAATGTGGAACATGAAAGGGTTAAGAGTATGCAAGATAATCTGATCATTCTCCATGGGCATCTTAACATGGTAAGAATTATAAAAATTAGTTTGGAGAAACAGTGATTCAGAAATGGAAAGGAAGTGCAATAAGGAGGCACATTCTCTCCATATTGCAAAAATGTGTGGTACATATATTTTGACAGAATTGGATAGCTACCATCAGATATTCAATATTGAAAGAATAACCAATTGAAAATGAAGATAAAATTGTAACATAAAATTTTGGGCTTTATTTTTAACAATTTTATTAAAAGTGATATTAACATTTTAGCATGATACCCATGCCCCCTTTTGAATTTTTTGAACCATATTTTTCCTTTGAGCCAAAGCCATTTCCTTTGATGTGCAAAAACCAACCTCTTCAATCACCGTCAATCAAACAATAGGGCTGTATTCTGAAATTCTTCATTGTTACAAACATTAAAGAAACAATCCCTGGTGAGAAAGGAGGAGATGCAACATACAGTATTTTAAGAGTGGCTGTCTTTTCTCACATCTAGTCAAAGCCTTTTATTGTTTGATGTTTTGCTTTTTCACATGCCACATATATTGAATGAGTATACATACCATATCCTATATAAAAATCTAATTTGCCCAAAGTACATGCCTGAAGTACTGAAGTACAATTTGCCTGAAGTTCATATTGTTGGAGAAATGGGGAGATCAAAAAGCCATTTTGCAAAAATATTTAGGGTTCTCTCTCAGATCCAAGGATTAGATTTTTTTTCAACTTTATGCCACTCAAATGCCTGAGTTTCATAGTCAACCAAACTACTTCATTGAGTGAAAAAAAGAAGAGCTTACTATGAAAGTTTAAAAAAAAGAGTTATATGGGTTAGTGCCAAATATTAAGAAGTAAATAATGCCAACCAACTTGCTTGGCAAATTCGTGGATGACAATGAAGAAATGAAGGTGGTTTTTGTATCTTTAAGGGGTCAAATATTGATGAAAGTGAAGGTGTTCTATGAAAGTAAAGAGGAGATTAATTTTAGAGAGGAAAGCACTAACTAGCTTAGACAAGACCATGAAGGATATTTCTGTGACGCAAAGGTCAGAATAATTTAAGATATACTTTAAAAAACCAGGCATTGAGAAAAATTGACTGCAAGAAGAACCAGTCATTTGGTCTAGGATGAGATAAAGTCTTTCTTTTTTCTATCTCAAAGTATTAGAGACTGAATCTGGAATTTTTTTGTATATAAGGATCCATCTGCTCCATAACCATTATCATAATTTTCTCTGCACAAATATATAGATTTCATTAACAGATGATTATGAAGATCTTTTTTTCCTGTTTAGAAAATAGATCTAATAGATTATCTCCAATAGATTTTAACATTTTTGAAATGTTTTCTGTACTGATTTCTCTGTTTATTTGGGGTCTGCCTAGAATGTTTTTTTATTTCTCTTCTCCCTTTCTTACATTTAATCAGATTTACAAAATGTGCTTATGACCTTTTTTTAAAAAAAATTTCTATTGGTTTTTAAGACAAACATAGACAAACAAAACATAAAAACATCGAGCCATCTTCCATATATATATATACAGTGTGTCAGTTGGTTTACAAATTTTGTTGTGCTTCCATTTGGTAGTCTTCAATTACAATTACATTGTATATATTCTCATATTTTCAATCAAATATTAAATACA
>BHFT01056328.1:0-17566 GCA_004320025.1 Laticauda laticaudata
TGTGGGAGCGCCATCACTTGAGACTTTCAAGAAGAGATTGGACTGCCATTTGTCAGAAATGGTGTAGGGTCTCCCAATCTGTTACTCTGATAAAGAACTGTACATACTTACCATAGTAACTAAGAGTCCCCATGAATCTGTCTCCTATATTGCTGAAATTCTGCCTCTTTAAAAGTTATCACTGCCATCATTAACTTCTGCCACTTTTTTATCAGCTCCTTCATATCTCAGGATAAGATTGATACTCCTTTTTTTAAAAAAAAAAACCTTTTCCATAACTTACCCAGTAGATGCTTCTGGCCTCACACAAATTATTACTATGGAAATCTGACTGGACGCTAGATTGTGCATGTCTTTCCTCCCTCTTATGTAACATCTTAGAATTACTTGAGAATTGCATCTCTGTCAGTTTGTAATTTCGAGTTATTTCAGGTAGCATTTTTTGTTGTTTGCATCTCAGTTCATTCAATCAGCACCATCAAACTGAATATCCTTTGCATTATTATTACATGTCATTTGTTTCAATGAAGTTAGTCATGTTAAGAAAAAAAAGTAAAGAAGACCCTGTGGATTTTACTTTGCTAGTCATTACTAACTATAAAGGACTGATCTCTGCTTCAAGGCCATTAAGCAAGCATTGTCCAAAGACTTTTCTGCAGTCATGTGGCCAACATGACATCATGGAGTGCTGTTACCTTTCCACTGAAGTGGCACCTATTTATCTACTCACAATTTGCATGTTTTAGAACTGCTAGGTGGGCAGGAGCTGGGGCAAAGATGGGAGCTCACCTCATTGTATGGTGCTTAGGTCTTAAACCTGGGCTGCTGACTTTCCAGCCAACAAGCCCAGCATATTAAGCACTGAACCACTGCACCACTCCTGTTTTAAGAAAAGAGTTACCCAAAATAAATTATTCGGAAGGGAAAGGGATACTCAGGGCTGATTCTTTGAAAAGACTGACACTCAGCAACAGTCATGATATATATCATAATTGATTACAGTTCTATTTAAATGGCATTTAAACATGACTAATTCTGGCCTTGAGCCAGTTCTACTTTCCAGAAATGTTTACATAATTCCTTCCAAGACTGATAAAATATATTGGAACTGAAAGTTTCTGGTTATTGTGGATTCCTCAAGTGTAGATTAAACATATATTCTCCACTCATTGATGGGCAGGTAGTATTACAGCTTATATTTAACAACAATAGGGTGATAGAAATTCATTCTCAATCTTTGCCTATATTACTGAAGTCAGCTTTAGAAACTAGCAGACATATATTTTGTTAGTCATGTGTGTAACATCTTTTTCAATCTAATTTTGACTCATTGACTAGCTGACTTGTCATTATATTCAAAGATGCTTTTTCTTCACCCTGCAAAATCACCAGACATACGTATACGTGATTCAAATGTTAAGTAGAAGCAACCAGATCTATTGATATACTTTACATTGTTGGCTATCAGAGGAAGTTTTAAGTATGCAAATAGTGAAAGGGACAGGTAGGTGCAAGTCCACAAAAGCTGAGCTAGCAAACCCACTGAGCACTTCGATGCAGTTGTTTTATCTCAAACATGGGTGCTGTTAAAAATGGAAAGAGGGAGGATTATACTATAGGATAGCGATTCTCATCCTAGGCACCTTTAAACTGTGTGGACTACAATTCCCAAGCCAGCTCCTTGAATTCTGGGAGTTGAAGTCGACACAGGTTAAGTTGCCAAGGTTGAGAAACTGCTATACGTATACAGAACTAAGAAACACTGTAGGAAATGGTGCAATTGATGAAGGGGTTACTCCTCTGGCAAAAAGTTAGGATTAGGTTATGAGATTCAGCAATGCAGCTCTGATCTTAGAACCAGCTGGTCTGTGTTTGCTCTTGACCATTCCCCAGTTACAGCAATTCTTTCTTAATCCCACTCCAGAACAATTCACTCATTCTAATAAGCACAAAAGATGATCAAGTAGGAAGATTTGCCACATTAACCATTTGGTCATTAGTAATAGTGATTCATTCAGACCTGTTGGAATTCACTACATGATTCATAGCCTCTACATTTAGAAGGCACCATCTTGGGTAAGACTGCCTCAGCAAAATATTGATTGTATCTATGAGAATAGAGCTCTGTATATGAAATCAAAACAACACAGATAAAAATAATAATGTTCTCCTTGAAAATAGTACATATATGTTAAGATCATATCATGGAAGAAAGTCAGAAATATTATACATATATTACTGCAATGCTGGTAGTTTTACTGGAAGTTTGGCAAGGAGGATCTGGATGTCTCTTTTCTTTAGGTGCATGGGAACTTTATCTCTAATAGTTGAGTACATATTACAGAATTAAACAAGCATTTAATTTAGATCCTGTAGGATTATATTTCAGTCAGAGTTTCTTTTATCCTGTCCTTGGAGGGGGGCTCTTGTATAGAATAGAATGATGTTTCTCATTGTTAATTCAAAAGACTTGAGAAACAGAGGCTTCTTAACTTTGAGATGGTCTCATTGCCTACGGATATAACCTAATACTCCTTAACCTTGATGGTCTCATCCTTGGCAGATACCACAGCCTTGAAACAATTGGTCTCATTCCTGGCTGGACAAGGCAATGCACTCCAAGAAAAAAATAAATTCATCTTCCTTGTCCTTCATGAAATCCAGTGAGATGTGGCCATCAAAAATAGATCTCAACCATGCTATTTAAGAGCTATTTAAGCTGTCAAAACCCACCATGGGGTGGAACTTCAGTGTAGGTCTAACTAGAAGAGTGCTTCATGTTTTCTGGCTTTAAGAGGTCCATTTTGCTATAAGATCCGTAGGTGTCATGATTGTCAGAAAGGGCATGACATCTTTCTTTGTCTTGTTGTATTATTGAATATTTTTTAAAATTGCTGCCTCATGTTCTGTTACTTTCCTTTCTTGTATTAGAATAAAACCTTATGTACTCATTTTATGTGGCCATTGCTTCCAAAACCCAAAGAACCAATGATATCACCCTCCTGGGCTGAGGACAGAGCAATACAAGACCTGACTAAAACATGTTATGGCCGGGATGTGCAATAAACTATATAAATATAATCAACAGTAAAAGGTAGGTCAGCCACACTGAGTGAACCCAAAATGTTTCATTGTTTTTCTGAACCCTGAATTGGTATTTGCTCAAAATGCTTGAGTAGCAGGAAAGACTAAGCCTCTACCTTTGAGTAACAATTGTCTCTCAATAAACAAGCTCTTGGTGTGTACATATGTGCTATGTATAAAGATAGCTTCCTCCTGGCTTAACTCCAATCATAGCAATATGTCAAGATAAGCTACTTTGATGCAATAAGAGTGAGAGCATACCCTTCCCTTTTTGGAAAGTACAACTTTGCAGATTTGGCAAATACCATCCCACCCAGGAAAGATTTTGACATTGTAAACAATAGCAGTACCTTTTGCAATGTATTGCTTTTTAGGAATTTTGTAGGCTTAGGAAAGATGACTAGCATGAAAACTTGACAGCTTTGAAAAACATAGATTTACCTTTCACATTGTCAGGGGCACAAAAAGGGAATGAGAGAAACTAAATGTTATGGGAATTTTTGGGCAGAGAGCCTCCAGGAGAACTGCTGCCAGGTCAACTTATTGCCTCCACTGTTAAATGAGTTAGCTCCTTGTAAGTCCAGAGTAACTGTGCATTCATTGCTGCTTCCATTTAGGGATATGGCATTCTGACACAGGGAAGAATTATCTCACTCCTAACCAAGGAAAGGCTGCTAGAAATCTTTCTCAGAAAGCATGAACAGATTACAGATAGCCCCTTTTTTCACTGACAAGTCCAAAACTTAACATTATTAAAGCCTATTGAACTGATAGCAGCAATAACACACTGAAGCACAATGAAAAACTCTATTTTTGGTCAGTTGTTGGTTTGTTTTTTTATGTCATTTTATGCTATGAGATTTACACATTCATCCACTACCAAATCTAAAATTCTGGTGGAAAAAAACCAGATTAACATCCATGCACTTATAAAATGCATGGCCCAGGATCAACTAATATAGACCTATTTACAAAGAGATTACACTTCTTAATAATGACTGCAATTGTTTTTGCCTATTCAAAACTGGTCTGAGTAACTATCAAGCTGGAATATTGATTGCACTAGCCTGATTATCACAGCTGGAGGGAAAACAAATAAAAAATGTATCCAGTGTCTACAATGCCTTCTAGAAATACAGCTCAATTGGCAGATAACCATAACTCACATTTTTAGAATTTAATTTTCAACGTAACCAGATAGGAATTGATTGCTAAAAGTTGTATACCTCATGGATGTTTCTGCCTTCCTTAAAATGGTTGCTTTAAAAATCTTCAAAATTGGTTGGACAATTAAATGGGAAAGAAATATTTTAAAAAGCTTTGTTAACAGACCATTTGTATGTGTTATATTTTTTATTAGAGATTGGCATTACTATCTATTCTGAGAAAAAAAATCAGCATGAATTAAACCAGAAATGCAAAGCTTGGAAATGAATGAATGAATGAATGATTTGAAATTGCCCCTATGAAATGCCTATGTAATATTCTTAATTCTTCAGTCCAGCAACATTATCCAGAAGGATGCCTTTAAATATGCTAACCTAAAATTTGGGTAGAAATTATGGTTGAATTTTAAACTGCTCTTACTCCAAGAGAGGTTTTTTTTTGTATAATAGAAAAGAGAATATTAAATAGAAGTGAGAAAAATATATTCACTATATATTTTTGATCAGTTATATATTTTAATATTAATTAAATCAAATATCAATTTTGCTTTCACTTAGTTTCATTCTCAGGAATGTAGTTGTCAGCATAACACTTAAAGTTCAAGTGCCATTCTTGCCTCCCCTGAACACAAATTGCATAACTGAAGTCTAAGGATAACTTTTTGTTATAGTTGTTACACAGTATTGTGAACACTGTTCTGTAGCTAGTAAATGCTTGTAGACTGCAAGCATTATATAGAAATTTCTAATTATCAGAAATCAGTTAGAAAATCAGATTCTTTATGTTACCCTAGAAAAGATGTAAATATGCCATTCTATAGTATTTTATTTGCTTTGTCTTCTGATTTTTTTAAACAGCAGTATTGTCTTTACTAGAGAAACAATTCTAAAAACTATCTTGTCAAATTACATTGATTCTCTCTCTCTCTCTCCCCCTCCCCCCTCTCATTTCTTACCATCTTCTGGCAAATTTGAACAGCTTTCTTTGTATCCTGGTACATGAGGTAGATGATTTCTATACTGCAGAAATAACTATTCTTCTCTTGTGATTTGACTTTAGGTTAGTTTCTCTCTTTTTGATATAGCTATTTGCCTGCTTGTTTGCATAACAGCGCAAAATCTGCTATGTGTGCTTCATATCTCCCTTCATTTCTGTATTCATGATGATAAACAAATGCAAATTGAAGTGCAAATGTTAGTGGAAATATACATAAAGAGAATAAATATATTATGTGGTAAGCATTTTAAAACATCCATATACTTCTTGTGACAAAAAGCAAGCTGTTTTTAAATTAAAAGCTTTCAAATTAAATAGTTATTAATGGTTAATACTTAATCATTACTTGCAAATAATTAAGAAACAGAAACATGTACTTGTGTCTCTTTTAACATCTTAAAGCCCCTGTCACACTGCAGCAACGGATGGAAAGAGGATGTAAAATGGAGAAAAACACTTACCATCCATTGGTNGGAAAAAACGTTCGCAGAGGGGACCTATCTCAGATATTAAGGATGTCTAGAGGATGCCTAGAGGATGCAAAAGGATGCTTCCGTTCTGCATCCGCTTTCCATCCGCTCTGCGTCCTCCCCCCGTCCGTTCCTTTCCATGTTATCCGCTCGGGTTATGCAAATTTTTGCCCCTTTTGAGAGCGGATAACAACGGATGGAACATTTTTCTCGTCCGCTGTGTCCTTTTTACAACCGTTTTGCATCCGTTGGGCAGTGTGACAGGGCCTTAACTTTATAGATTAATAAAATTACTAATTCATTCTGTATCTCTATCCATCCTTGTAATGTTATGATTTCTCTACAGCCACCACTTACGTGAATAAGATAGGAAAGCCAACATGTACAGGGCTCCAGTTTGTGATTTGTGTCATAGATTTTTTTAGGGAACAAAAGTCCTTCAAATTGAACACCTTGAACTTGATTCAAACTGGGAGCTTGTGTTGGAGAAGAGAGGCTATCCTCCCACTTCCAAAATGTTGGTGAAATATATTTCTATCTATAAATATATACATTAGGATTATTGCTACATCTTCAAAATGAAAATAACACTCCCTTTATTAGCAGAGTATTTGCTTTGATATCAGAAAGGGTTACCAGAGAGGAAGAAAAGGATAGTCCAGTCTTTAATGGTTATTGGGTATCTCATCATGAGCTGTATCTTAATCAGCTAGTATTCAAAAAGAAGAAGAGATTTAAAAGACATCCTGACTAAAGAAAATAAATCTGCAAAATGTTTTCCTCCCTTCTTACATAAACAAAACAATCTGCTACAAATGAGCTACCTGCAGTTTTTCAGAGAGTATAGTAGATAGGCAACTTTAATCGACTTTGATATTGCCTAAGGTTGGCAGCTCAATTGGCAGATTACTGAATTATCTTTGTTGTTGATCATGGGTTGTAAATTAGACTCAAGTTATTCAGTTTTTGTCAAGTTTCTTTTATTTGGTATTATTAAAATAAGGTATGCCCTTTCTACATCTAAAGAAATATCTTTTTTTATATTTCTTTTTCAACAGTAAGAATTACCTTTTGTTTGTTGAATTCAAAGCTATCTCACCCCACAGTATGATTTGGGGAATATGCAAATATAATTGAGCAATTAGATATCTAATAAGGACAATTAATACAAATTTGAAAAAAAAAACATTTTAAGTCTACCAACAGACCAACTAGAAATCTTGTAAGAATTCAAATAATCTCTATAGCAAATTATTTAAAAAAAAATCCAGAGCAAATTATCTTGTAAAGTTTGAGTCAAGGAATATTTTCTCTAAAGATTCCACATCTTATTCATTTGTGCCTGAACAATGTATAATATTCAGCAAGCAAGAATATCACATCAGTAACATATTTCCTTTCCAAGTGCGTCCACTTTGACCTGAAGAGCAGAACAGAACTAGTTCAGCAAAGCTATACACACCAATTTTGTGGTATCCCTTCACCTCCCCCTTTCCTACAGCTGTAATAGATTTACAGAAGAGCATGTCAATGATCAAGGATGCAGGTATTAATAGCATTGTACTAATAGTGTGACTGAATTCTGCTTGTAATTTATGATGGAATTGTTTATCTAATGCCTCACATCAGCTATATTTTGGGTGTTGTTTCCTTTCTTCATAATTGTCAGACAACTGAATGTTCTGGCTATCAGTTACAGGAGTAGTAATCTTAATACTCCTGGAGACAAATAGGTTGATCTGAATTCATTGTTGTTGTTTTCATGGCAAAGACTTCTGCTTCTAATCCTATTTAACAAGTACTTTTCTTTGAAAATAAAGCTTTTCTGCAGCTGTGGTAATTTATGTGGCACATTACAAAGGAAGCATGCAAAAAATCATGGTCTGTCATTCCTTTTTTTCTACTGCATCAATAAAAACTCCAAGACTGCCATGCAAAATGCTTTTAAGATGAATATAATAGTGTTGTGTAAATTTCAATTTCAATTATTAAATATGTCAGCGTGGCAAGGATATTAGAAGTTGCCACAAAGAGTGACATCCACTCTGAATTAGGAAGAAAATGATATTAAGAGATTTTCCTTCTTACTGATATTTCTATCAACTCACCTATCTAGATGTGCTATTGCTTCATTTATCACTTCCCTAATCCTTCATTTCTTAAGGGTTTTTATTCTCTTTTCTACTTTGTAGTTGAAGATTTATCCCTGAGCTCTCAAATGGTGGCTAAAAGCTCCTTTTATCTCATAAATCTCAAGAGTATCATTCCTGTGTTACAGTGGTGACAAACAATATCAGAATCCACACCTCAAAGTAACCAACAGAAGACCTTTATGTATCACTGTTGCTGCAATCTCTATTATATCTACATTTAAAAAAAAACCCAAGAGCTATCTTTTTACTCTATGTGTGCTCTTTTTTAAATTTTGTATCCTCATAGAAAGCCACCATGTAATTTTGTGTAGGGAATGGAGAGGTAAATTGGAATTTAGAAATTTCTTTCTTTTTAAGTTCTTTTTTTCTAATGTTTTTGGATCAGGATACTTTGTACTGAAAGGTAACCCCTGTGATTGTTGTTTGCAGATGTATAATATTGTACCTGTTATTACAAACTTTTTTTTTCATTTCCCCCAAATCTTTCTTCTGATTTGCTATAATGTATCTGACAAGCAACTATAATAAATACTCCATGAGGGACATCCCAGCTGCCATTCACAACACAAAATCCATTAAATATATTACTGCAGAGGCCTTCTGTTTTATATGGAATAAAAGGTAATGAAAAATGTCAGTGGGAAGCTGATGGGATGTTTTCCTTCTTTACAGTAGTCCATGAGAACAATATCTCTGTTCTACAAGGTACCAAAGTAAAGTTCTTATCATAGTGCCAAGTATTTGTGCTAATAATGTTCTATTCTCCCACTTAAAGAATCACGGGACTGAAACTCTGCAGGAAAACTATTTAACCACCCCAGTGCTGATAACAAAATCTGGTATTAGTTGATTCTGTCAATATTGTGGAAATTGAGCCTTCATAATACTCTCCCTCTTTAAACCTGCTAAACGATGCTGGGTGTACAGGGTTAGAGCTGGGCAATCTTTCTCACAATGCTTCCAACTAAAATCTTACAGCAACTTTTTTTAAACTGATGTCCTCCAGAAGATTTGGATTTTTTTTTAATTGTATCATTCCTCAGTTAGAATAACCAATGATTGAAATAAACTGATAAATAGTGGGTAGAAATGTGGACTTCAGCTCTCCCAATTTTCAATGTTCGCTAGGAAATGTTTACAATTGAAGCCCACACTTTTTGATGACATCAGATAACTAATATCAGCATGGTAGGAATAGCTACAAGGAATTGCAGTTAGCTAGTAAACTCACCATGGCACTGAATAGACAACTTGTTTTTGCTTATTTGGCTATCATTTCCTGAAACTTGGATACTACAGATAAAAAGAAGGGAACCTAGAATGAAAGAGCCTTGTTTGTTGATGTGTGTGCATGTAGTCATATGGCCTTTAAACAAAGAGGAGAAATCACCTTTCAAAATGTCAATATTCCTAATTCAAAGAGACGAAACATTATCAATTAAACAGAGGCATCATTGGTGTCAGGCTTCACATCAGGTTTGGCTATTAATGTTGGCTCTTCAGATGGCTGTTGATTTAGACTGAAATAATAGAAGACGATTCTTCAGAAACAGCAAGTCCAGGAGATCATGAAGCATCCTGTACTTATAGAAACCAAACTATTTTTTTTTGTGTCTAATTGACCCTTTTCTAAATCAAAAGCTGGGCAAGGATGAAACCTTTGAAAACCTGCTCATACAAAGCAGTTCCTTGAACATCAGCCAGATACAATGGTGACAGATATGGGGGCTGAGATCACCTTGATACAGGTGATGCCATGACTTTGTTTCTTTCTTTTTCGAAGCAGAAGACAGATTGAGATCTGTTTAATGCTGTTGTACTTCTTAAGAAATAGTTTTCTGGAGAATTAAATTGCTGATTAACAAATAAATGGAAACAGGTGTGCCCTATATATCAGCACAAAAGAAAATGAAAGCAAACAGCAGAATCTATCAAGTCTGGAGCACACAAATTAATTTCAAGTAGAATTCTGCATCTAGAACAGCTAGTTCAAAATCACTGGACATTGAGCAATTCCAGACTGGCTATTTGCTTTCAGGAATGGAATTATTATGGTGGTTCGTCTTTTATTAGACTCTTTCAGAATGGTAGGTTTACAGTGGGGAAATCTTTGGAAAGGAAATGAATTATCTTATTTCAGATTGGCCTTGTGTATTTTGGATCCTGTCTATACCACATGGAAGATGAAGTATTGTTTAGTACTTAATTAATTAATTAGTGTTTACATTCCTTTAAGCAGCAAATGGTTCAATACCCATTGTTTTTCTTGAAGCAGGAGTGTATAATTTGTTAGGGCCAAGAATAACACTTGAAAAATTGTGAAGCATGAATACAGCTTCTCTTTACTTGTCTCTAATACTGGTAGTCATATCTGTTTCTAGATCACATAGCTATAATAGAAGCTTCTCCACTGCAGTTGTATAAGCCTAGAAAAAGGTTTGACTGATTTAAGTAGTTTCAAAAATATGGTATATACACATTCACATGAATTCTGAAGCACCTCTTTCCAACTAAATCCCATTATTCCACAACAATAATCTTTATTATTGCCATATTCTAGTCATATATTTAATAGTTTCTCATTTTTAAAGTTGGAAACATTTTTTGGAGGCCACTGAGGGATACTTCTAAAGCTTTCAGAGGATGTTAGACCTTTGGGTTTTACATTGGAATGAAGTCATTTTGGGACATTGCTTAAGCCCCTGTCACACTGCACCAACGGATGGAAAGAGGATGTAAAACGGAGAAAAACACTTGCCATCCGTTGGTGTAACGCGATGCTTCTGTTCTGTACTCCTGCCTCATTTTGCTTCCTCTCTATCCGTCCAGCATCCGTCTATTGATATTTCATCCGCTCAGAAAGGTTTGAGCTGCTCAAAACGTTTGAGCAGAAAATGTATCCAACGTTCTGCATCCTCTAGGCATACGGGGGACATCCGTTCTGCATCCGTTACGCATCTGCTATATCCGCTAGGCATCCGCTGCGCATCCACGCAACTCAAATCCGTTCCAGCGGTAAATGGATGCCAGGGAGGAAGCGGAACAGACATGCAGCGTTAGTAGTAGAACGGACGGAGAAAGGATGAAAGCGGATGCAGCTACGCATGCGCCGTCATCCGCTCCGCATCCACTCTGCATCCTCTACGCATCTGCTCTGCATCCTCTACGCATCCGCTCTGCATCCGCTCTGCATCCTCTACGCATCCTCTACGCATCCGCTCTGCATCCGCTCTGCATCCGCTCTGCATCCACTCTGCATCCACTTCCATCGCTAGGCTTCCGTTCCTCATCCGCTTTCCATCCCGTCTGCGTCCTCCCCCTGTCCATTCCTTTCCATGTTATCCGCTCTGCTTATGCAAATTTTTGCCCCTTTTGAGAGCGGATAACAACGGATGAACATTTTTCTCGTCTGCTGTGTCCTTTTTACAAACGTTTTGCATCCGTTGGGCAGTGTGACAGGGCCTTTAAGTAAAGTGAGGCAGGAAGGTATATAACTCACTTGGTCTGCAAATCAACATCTCACATAGATTTTCATCTTTGGCATACAGTTTGGAATATAGTTTGCAATGTGTTAGGCAACTCTGTGTACCAAAATTACTTTTGAGGTTTGCTCAAAAGAAAAGGTGAGATATATGGTGGAAAAAGTAGGTGCAACAAACATGGTGGCTGCACCTCCTTCCTCCCTGCCTTTTGGATATGATTAGAGTCAAACTTAGCTTCTCTCTTGACTAATCCTATCTTGGATCCTATCAGATCCAAATGGACTCTCCTTGCCCCTGGACAAAGCCACCTGCAATCCCATCTGAACTAAATAAAGTATCCACTCACTGTAATCAGAAAAATGGAATTGCAACAGAGACAAGGTGGAAAACCTCGGTTTCCATCCTTAATCAGGGACTCACACCTGATAAACATTTCCACTACTTAACAATGAATTTCCCCAGTTCTGCTGTTGCTACTGACCTATTGCCTAATAGTAACTTAAATACCGTTTAACTAGTATTAAACAGTAATTTAATAATAACCTCATGGCCACAGACAAGGATCTTCCTCAAAAGTCACAAACAAATCAGATCCCTCAGACTGCTAACCCTGTACAGTAGCCCTCAATTTTCATAAACACCTTTACTTTCCAATTGTTTAGGGTTTTCTTTCTTAGAAAGTTGGAACCTAATGATAATTGAATGAACAGTTGGTTATTTTTTCTCAATGTTCTCTATTCTTCTGAATTTTGTGTGTATTTGATGGAATTGAGAGGGAAGGAGATTATTGGATTCAGAGAATGACAGGCTTATCCTTGAATAGTAACCTTGTGGTCAATCACTCCAATCATTGCTTCAGTTTCTAGACTGTGCAAGCAGACTCCTTAATGGCCCATTTCCTTCTTTTCTCGCTTTATGATTGGTAGATGGGGAAGGAGATGGGAAGTAGAAAATCTGCTAATATCAGTACTGTCCTAAAATTGTCCTTCTGTATCTATCTTCTAAAGTGTTGTCAAATCCCTCCCTCCCCCTCCCCCCAGGCTTAGTGTTTTATATAATTTTGATGAATCCTCTTATATCCTCTCATCTAGATCATTTATGAAGATATTGAAGAGTACTGGGCCTTGAGGTATACCACTGCATGTTTCCCTCCATGTAGATATACAGTATTTCCTTTGAAGAGCAGCTGGTCAACTAGTTGTGAATCCATCTGGTGGATGTTGTCTATCCCACATTTTTCTAACTTAGCAAGAAATAGGCCACATTCTACTTTGTCAAGTAGAAATCTTACTGAAATCTAAATAAACTAAGTCCACAGTATTTCTCCAATTTAGTTACTTTATCAAAGAAAGCAATAGGGCTTCTTTGACATGACCTGTTTTTAACAAACCCATGTTCACTTTTTGGAACAGCTTTGGTCATATCTAATTGGTTGCAAACCTGCTGCTTCATTATCTTTTCCAGGATTTTCCTACATATTGATGTCAGGCTGATTGTCCTGTCTGTTACTGTTTCACCAGGATTAACAAGTGAGACTTCTTTGTCTCAATGTAAGGTAAGAAATGACAATACAGCATATGCACTTGGAAGCACATCTCACCATCTTTGATAGAGATTTAGTTGTTTTAGCTACCCAATTGTTATTTTAGCAGTCTACTTTACTGTATTTAGGAATGATCTGCTGATTTCAAGTAATCTTTAGGTAATTTAATTGGGCATGAGCATCCTGGAACAAAATGACAATCTTTGTAATGCTTGAAATAGCCATAGAATCCTCATGAGTATCCCCTTTGTGTACTGAAGCTATAAATTTAAAGCAATCTTTCCCAAGGTTATGTCCTTCAGATTAAGATTCTAGCCAGTAGCAGGTGGAAGAAGGTTGTTCTGAAATCTTAAGATGACAACTGTGTTTCCAAAGAAAGAAGTAAGAGTGATTATACTCAATGAATGTGTGTGTGCTTTTTATGATGTCTTTTATATATCATGCTGGTACAGCGTGACTATAAAGTAAACTGTATGATAAAGGCAAAAGTCTTTAGATAAAATAGCAAAGAAAGGCTAGTAAAAAAAAAAACCTGTAAGAAGGACACTGCAACCAATTCAGCTAGGAACAAAAATAACTGGAAAGGGCCAGATAATTTGGCTGCCTGAGATATCTCCATCCTTAATAATAAAAACACAATAAATTAAATAACTATTTTCTGCTTATTTAGCAGTATCCCAGATCTAATATTTGAGATGACAACCTCATTTTCACTAGTGGTAGAACAGTCATGAAAAGCTGAAAGGCAGCACACAGGATCAACAACTCAATTTGCATATTTGATGGGAGTCAGTTTTATGAATGAGTAGCTTGCTCTATCAAAAAGTATCCAGTTCATTTTTGTTGCCTTATTGCTCTGAAACTAGAGTCATACCTAATCTTACACTTTAGGTTTTTTTTTTAAATATTTAGTTTGCACCTAGGTAGAATAAAAGGTTTTAATGACATTTACCATACTTTATCAGTCTGCCCTTTATATAACTGTTTGCTGAATGCTGTCAAATGTTTGGCTTCCTTATCACATGGAAATCCAATTTATGGAATAAAGTCCCCTTCTTTTGCTTTGACTGGCATTAGTGTGACTTTACAGATTGCACACCTTTTTTACAAAAGGATGCTCAATTGATTTTTATTGTAGCAAGGGAGTAACTCCCAGCATTTCAGGTTACTAAGTGACCTAATGCAAATGTTTAAAAATAGCAGCATAGTTATATCAAATGGATATTTATAGAAAATGGAAAGTAGTCCTTAGTATCACCATCTGGTAACCATGACATGGTAAGTGACATGAAATAGTAATGGCTGCAATCCTGCTTCAACAATGTGTGTGAACACAGAAAGATAGCACAGTCCAGTTAGATTATACAGTAACTTCAAATAGTAGCTAAACTGGCCAGCCAGTTTATTTTAAAATAAAAAAAAAAAGCCAAAGAACTGTTTTTCTTCTGGGCCATTTTAAATAAGTAATTTTTTTAAAAAAAATCAGGCATTTCCTTGCATTTTCCATTTCTTTTTTATATTTGTGATATAATTTAATAATATATCAATGGAAGAAAGAAAAATTATCAAATCCAATCCAAAAATATTCTCTGTCAGAGGTACTTCCCTCCCACTACCACCACTTTTTTCAGTCTTATTTCTCTCACAAACTCTGGGAAAGTGACTGTGACCAATTTTACTTCTGCCAATCTTAATAAGGATAATAAAAGAAAGAAAGGACTTGAAGGCAGAACAAGCCAGAGTTTCCATTAATGAGAAGGAGAAATTTAGCATGAGGCAAAGATAGGTAACAAGTAATTTTTCAAAATGGAAAGAAAGTCAAAAGTGTACCATCTAATTATGAGGATAGAGGGCTTAGCCACATAATGCTTTTTGCTATCCTCTTTTTGCTATCCAGATACACTACATACTGTATCTGTTAACATAGCTATTCCATAAGAAGATGAAGCCAGAGGCTGAGGATGCTTCTATAGAGAAGATTTGTAACATTCCAGAATCAGCTCCAGAGCTGCTTTACCCTCCACATCTGCAGTCTGGGACCTGAGTCAATTTCACAGTATATGTAAAATTACAGCAAAGACAGCCTTTTTCTCTTCAATCACTCCAATCTAACCAAGCTGGCAGAGAGTGCTTTCTCTTTCTGTAAGTGTTTTAGCATTGGTGCTTTATTTAGAGTAGAATAACAAAGTTGGAAGGGACCTTAGAAGTCTTCTAGTCCAACCCCCTGTTTAGGCAGGAAGCCCTACACCACTTCAGACAAATGGCTATCCAACATCTTTTTAAAAAGTTCCAGTGTTGGAGTATTCACAACTTCAGGAGGCAAGTTGTTCCATTGATTAATTGTTTTAACTGTCAGGAAAATTCTCCTTAGTTCTAAGTTGCTTTTCTCCTTGATTAGTTTCCACCCATTGCTTCTTCTCCTGCCCTCAGGTGCTTGACTCCATCTTCTTTGTGGCAGCCCCTGTGATATTGGAACGCTGCTATCATGACTCCCCTTGTCCTTCTTTTCAAGTTTCCTTTGTTGTGGTGGGAAATAATCCCTCCTGAGTTTTGTATTCCTTTGGCTGCCTTGAGCATATACTTTGCAAAGAAAAAATTAATTACAAATTTTTGCAGGAGTGACCTGGGTTGCATAATTGGCCATGAGCATGCCTAGATTGCAAATATCTCCTGACTGAGATATGGAAAGAACTGAAATGAACACGACTGCTAAACAACAACAACAAACAAAACCCTAAGCTAATGCCTCTCAGTAGTATACAGAGAAGTTTTTTTCCAAAATCATTTAAAATGGAAAGATTTGTAACAGAATGCTACTATAAATGGGACAAAGCGTAGGGAGTTTAATGGGATTTACTTCCAAGTAAACAGTCAAAGGATTGAACTATTAAATCCCTGGGTCATTATGTTTCTCTTTTCTAACAGTAGTGAGCTCCCCATATTTGTTTCAGCAATGTACAGCATTTTAAAATGTTTGCAGAGCCACAATTGTGGAAATAAAACAACTGCTGCTTTGGGGTTTGCTCTGCTCTGACTAAAAAAATAAAATAAATCCATATTTTCCAGTCAGGAACAAAACAGCCTCAAGGAATCCTGTTTTTTAGGAACAGCAACCTACTCAAATATTTGTTGTTTGGGGAAGGAAATTGTTCTACTTCACTCCCAAGCCATCTGTGTTATCTCTTCCAGGCATCCTAAGGGAAACAGCAGTATATTTCTGATGAATCTTCTTGAAGTAATTTAACAACCACTACAGATCTCATGTGAGCTGTGTAGGCAAAAGGGATACCCACTGAGAAAGACAGCATAAATTCCCAGTAGTAAGCTACCAACACAAGCATCTCCTGATGTATGTAGCATACGCATCTACTGGTGGATGCAAAGTAGCAAATGCACTAAGCTCTTTGATTTGGAACATGCCTGTAATAATCACAAAAAGGTTGGAGGTAGGAGGATAGGATAACAGTTGCGAAAGATTAATGGAAGGAATGGTATTGGGACACTGGAAGGGAGGTGCATTGGTATATATCAGGGGTGTCAAACTCAAGGACCGGGGACCAGATCTGGCCTGCGGGATACTTAGATCTGGCCTGCAGGGCTGCCCTGGAAATGGTGGACTGACCCGCGGTGGCTCTGCCAGCAAAAACAGAGCTTGGGAGGGCTGTGTGCAACCACGGGCGGCTCTTCCAAGCTCCGTTTTTGCTGACAGAGGGTTGCAGGAGGCCATCACAGCTGAAAACAAAGCTCGGGAGCCCATTTTTGCCGGCAAAGCACTCGGGCCACCACAGGTGCCCAAGACACAAGTTACATTGAACTGGCCATGCCTACCCTGCCCACACCCACCCTAACCATGCCCACCCTGGCTCCCAGGGTCAAACACAACCCTGATGCTGCCCTCAATGAAATTGAGTTTGACACTCCTGGTATATATTGATCTAATTCATAACCCAAATCAGTCACACATTTGACAGTTTCTGTGCTTAACAATTAAGTGCACCTATACTCATTGTGCTCATACTGGCTTTATTCTTTAAAAAAAAATCCCGTTTGACTAAAAGACTTTGGCAATGGCTTTCAAGATAACAAATCCTCCCATTTGACAATTTCCCTGGTGCTCAGCCCTTCCATTTTCAATAATGCAACAATAATTTTCCTTCCTAGGTAATTATGAAGATACAGGTAGTCTGCAAGTTATGACCACGCTTGAGTCTACAATTTCTGTTGCTAAGTGAAACATTTCCTTTGCCCCATTTTATGACATTTCTTGCCACAGCTGCTGAGCAAATCATTGTGGTTGTTATGGTTAAGTGAATTGAGTTTGCTTGTCAGAATATTGCAAAAGATGATGCATGGACCTGGGACACTGCAACTGTCATACATATGAGTCACTTGCCAAGTATTTTTGATCATGTGATCATGGGAATGCTGCAATGGTTGTCAGTGTGAAAAATGGTCAATTTTTTCCAGTGCAGTTATAGCTTTTAACAGTCACTAAATGAACTATTGTAAGTTGAGAACTACCAGTAGTTGATAGGAAACTAGCTAGCTAGCTTTCATGACCCATGGAGTTACCAATTTTAGGAACTACTTAAGAAATAAAGCCCATGTCACACTGCACCAACGGATGGAAAGAGGATGTAAAATGGAGAAAAACACTTGCCATCTGTTGGT
>BHFT01056332.1:0-47385 GCA_004320025.1 Laticauda laticaudata
ATAGATTATTTATTTATTTCATTTCTAACTCATTACAGTATTCTACTGTCACAACACTATCTTTTGTATCTTTGCAGAATCCTCAGTTTTAACTTAATTTAGCCATTGTCTCTGTGTTTTCTAGCTGAGCAAATACCTTTAATCTTAGTATGTTTCGGGGCGCTTCAGCACAGATTGAAACGGCACACGATTGCAGATTTCCGTCTGTCGCTGAAGAAACCCAAACCAGAAGTCCTCTTTTGTTCAATTTTTCATTGGACCAGCTGCAGACATCATGACTAATAAAACCAAACCCTTCCCTTTTACACCATTTTCTTAGGCACACATTAAACCTTTTGTTCCTTATATACTGGTAGAACCTCTGAATAGATAAGCCTACAGCCCATTTTACTAAGTTCATACCCCAAGCTCTGGAAGTCTTTCTGAACAGAAAGTACATCCTTCTGGGAAAGATCATTTGTACCAAGATGTATAAGGGCATCAACATCACAGTCCTTCCTGGCATTCTTAAGAATCTTAAGAATACCCCTCTTGTCTCCTCTGGCAGTAGCATCTGGCAGATACCTGACCTCTTTCAAAACCTCCATATCCTTTCCTAAATTTACATCCCTTACAATTGAGTCCCCAACCAGAAGGTGGCTTCTCTTTTTAGATAACTTGCTCTTCTTGTGTGACTGGTGTGTAATACCTGATTCACACTTTCTCTTTTCCAAAGTAAGTTCTTCTTCTGGGACCATGATCCCCAGCTTATTTGAGATCATTATCACAACTACCTTGACTTGTCACTTTTGTGTTCCTATTAAGGTTAGCAAGGGCACTGTATCTGTTATGCTGGGACACAGCAAAAGTTTTATGTTTATGGTTGTGGTATCCAGACAGTTTAGAGTTAATGGACTTTAGGATAGTTACTTAGGATTTGAGAGCTATCCCCTTAAGGGAATGCATCATGGTAAATGTAGTTAAGATATCCTGGGAAATGTATTTCATGTCATGTGGCTACATCTGTAATCCTGATTGGTCACTAAATTGACCCTTGTTATATTGGAGGAGGCTCCCTCACTTTTGCCTGAATCCACCATACCATGCAGCCACTTCAATCATTATGGGGATGAGACTTTATTATCTTTCCACACCACAATTCAGATATGCAAAGGATTGGACATTAAGAAGAACCTCATCATAAATGTGAATTGATAGGATGCCTGATGAAGCAATAAAAACACTTTGTATGGCTGTTTTGTGGAGTTGCTATACCCATCCAGAGCGTAATATGCAGGACAATGGTCCACAGCTCTCACCCTTCCAGATCCCATGGTTGTCCATAATGCCCTTTGGGTCCTGTAGGATCTTTGTGGCACTGGGGGCTGCTGGTAGCATGGCAGCTCAATAGATGGCTGGATTGGGCACCTAATTTCTGCCTGGAGAGCACAGATTAGAGATTCTAGGTAGGTAATCTGTCCATGTAGACTGGTATTTTTTTTACAAAGAGGACAGTATCCAAGTTTGAAAAGAGTACTGAGAAAGACAGGTGTAAAACCAGTATTACACTGAACTAAGCCAGTCATTTTGAAATAAAATAAAGTCACAATCTCAAGCGCACTAACCCTAAATGTATTATTGGTATTTTTGGTTTATAGTTATATAAATTATCTTTCTCCTAATCCTGTATCTGGTCTTCCTGTGACTTTGATGTATCTGCTTGGAAAAGTGAGGGGGAGGGATTGGTCTGAGGCCATCTGTTTTGTATCAGCTCCAAAGGAACTAGCAAAGCGCCTGAGAACAACTTCCTATCACCTTCTCAGCTCAAATTTTCATAACAACTTTGCACTTATGGATTGGCTCACCTTGAACTGGACATAGGAGAGCGGGAAATTCAGATCCTGCCTTGCTTTCCTTGCTATCACTTTCCCCAGGGGTGGGATTCAAATTTTTTAATAACTGGTTCTGTGGGTGTGGCTTAGGTGGTGGGCATGGCTTGGTGGTCATGTGATTGGGTGGGCATGGCTTGGTGGTCATGTTATTGGCTGTGTGTGGCCAACTCAACATCCCTCACATAGAGGCATGCATCTCCTCGCCTGGCCTTTCATGACTGTGAGGATGCTGCAACAGTCGTAAGTGTGAAAAACGGTCATAAGTCACTTTTTTCAGTGCCATTGTAACTTTGAATAGTCACTCCACACAAGCAAAGTACCAGCAAAGGAGGGGAAAAAAACTCCAGAGACGTTCCTGAGACAGGAAGTCCAGTCCTGCCAAGAATGTAATAAGGGTTAATGGAGAGGCAGTTTCTGTAAGCAACACCAGAATATTTCCTTCCTGCCTTCCTTACAGGATTAGGCCAGTAATTTCTTCTAACAACCAGTTCTCCAAACTGCTTAGAATGTTAACAACCAGTTCTAGCGAATAGGTGAGAACTGGTAGAATCACACCCCTGACTTTCCCTCAGTAAATGTTTCCTTTTGAAATAATGCCTGTTTCAAGAGTTCTGCTTTCTTGAGGAGAGAGAAAAGGCAAGACCTTACAGAAATGGCACACCAAGGCATAGAACATAAAAACTAAAGACATGGCAGGAAGGATCTGGAATGGGGACCTGATTCAGGCATGTGTTTTGTATTCTCTTAATACTGGTACCACTGGTCTACAAATGTGGGAAATTATCAACATTCAAGATAAAATGAGTTAATTTTACATATTTTGATTAGATGAATTAGAAAATAGGTGATAAAGGTGCTGGTTGGTTAAAGTTTTCAAGATATTTCACAATAAAGAATTATACATAGGTGAGTATATTTGCCTACAAGGGGGGGATGTGTCTAATGATCATGTGATGCCTCATAACTTCTCGACAAAGTACGGTAAAACAGTAAAAATGGTACCATGTGGGAGTGTATAAATTCATCTTCACTTTGAGAACAGCAAGACAGATAACTGAAAAACATGTGGAAACTTTGCTTAGGTCCTATAAAACACTTGGTTGCAAACATGTCACTGAAAATTCACTTCTTGCACTTGCATTTAGACTATTTCCCCTTTGAACTGTGGTTTAGTGAGTGATGAGCATGGGGAGACATTCCACCAGGATATCGCAGGTATGGAGAAAATATAACAAGGGAAATGGAATCTGTCCATGCTTGCCGATTACTGCTGGAATCTCCTCAGGTATGATCCTATTGCAGTTCATAAGAGAAAAGACAAAAACTGCAGTTTAGCTAATGAATAAAGATGTCATTTAATCTGATGTTAGAGCTTGTCAGTTTTTCATGCAAAAAACATGAAAATGTTACATGAAAAACCAACAAATGAATGGAAAGTTATGTTATTGGAATCCATAAATAATGATTGGCATGGAACCATTCTCATTGCTATATCACATTTTGCAGAATGGAGCATAATCGCAACCCCCCTCATAATTTTGAATTATTTTGATGCAATTTTGACCTGAAGCTGTATCTTGAAAACTGGATCCAATTAATAGACAGGACTTAATTTTCCTTTATTAGTGACCCAATTCTGGTAAAATTCAGCTACTTTCATTTCTAAGGTTTTCTCCTTTTAGACCAGTGTGCCTGAAAGGAATATCTATTGGCTATTCTCAGGGTCCTGAGACCTTGTGGCAGTTGAGATAAGGGTAAGTTGGCTTCAAATCTCCTTTTCAAAAGGTTGGGAAGTGAAAACATGGTAGTGTCAAAAGTATCAAAGAAAGACATGTGACATGCAAATGTTATTCCTTTTGTTGTTTGTATCTTTTGCCAAAATTGCGTCCCCATAGTTACCTCTGAGCCTTGTGTGTTGATTCAGGTAAGGTGAGTGCAGGGAACCTTGTGCTAGAAACCCACATCGATTGACATTTTTAGTCCAACAGCTGAGCAAACACTGAATGCATGGGTCATTGCCCACAGCCCAGTTTCTGTTGCTTGACCTAAAAATAACATGGTTTTGCAGAGATGCCAGGTGGCTAATGTTCTTAGAAAGATGGTACTAAACACTAAGTATGCACAAAACCAATTCCTTTACATTTCTTGAAGCTGCATTAATGTCAGGGGGCTTGGAGACTGAATGGCACTGATCAAGTGGTTGCTATGCTACGGGGAGAGGAGTGGGTTTTTACAAGCTTTTATGTTGTGGATTTTTGTCAGTCTGGAGTAAGTCTGTGAGTGACTTGGGCAGCCATATAAGTTGGTATAATAAATGAAATAAATAAAATAAACCTAAAATTTTGTTCAGTAAGCAAAACATTAATATACTCAAAAAGCAGCAGGAGAGGTAAGCAATATTGATAAACAGGGTATCAAAATTAAGAGAAAAATAATAAAATAGCTGAAATGATCAAGATCTGTCTCCAGTATGCTTTATATAGCATTACTGGTATATTGGAGTATATTGGACAATGAGCATGGGAAAGACTTTCTCTCCAAGCCATTTTGCCATAGGCGTGTAGGTTTCTCAGGAATCACTGCATTGTTTTGATATGGAACTGCGAGGGTTGCAATGAAGCTATGAGGTTCATTCCCACTCACCTTTGCCTGTATCATAAAAGAAAAAAGTTGGTGGGAAAGAAACCATTTTCATTTCTTGTCTTTCCAGATTTGCTATCCTAAAATCTGCAAGTAACAGCAAGAAGATGGTAGTTCATTCCAAAGCTGAATGCTATAATTTTTCAAACCATAGCAACGGAAGGTTTTGAAGGAATTTTTTTTTAATCTTCTCTCTCTTAATAAAATAAAAAATGTTTAGTGGCCAGAAGAAGAGCGTCTTATTTCTAGTGGTATACTGTATAGTAGGGGTATCAAACTGGTAGCCCATGGGCTGGATGTGTCATGTGTAGGCCATGCCTACCCGAGCTCTGGGAATGGGAAAAATGTCATGAAATGTCACGTGATGGCAACGTAATGCTGTGAGTTTGACACCTGTGTTGTATAGATATATGGTCAAAGTGTGTTGCAATAAATTCCATTTAACATATTCATAAATAAATGCATCAAGATTTGCCAGTTCTATCATTACATAGTGGATTTTTTTCTGTATCATCAGTTTAACTAAATTTGCTTAGTTATTTAGGAATTGATATAGGTATCTCTTGGTATCTTAGAGCTAAATCCTCATTTCCTTTGAAAAATGTGCTAGTTAAGCGATTCGGGATTATAAAAGACCACATCTAAGGTGTCCAAATTTCTCAGCCCCACTTTGTAAACATCAATTCTGACAAAAAAAACCCCAAAATGTAGGATCCACACACTACTCAATTTTAGGAGGTGAAGCAGGAAATGAACCGCACAAGTTTCCTAGACTTCACTGTCATTACAGCTAAGAGCTTTGACTTCTTCTCATTTAAAAGTGAGGTCATGTTTCTGAGATATGATTATGTACTTCATTAGAGATATTTGGAGGTGGACTCCTCTATGCCCTTTGTTATGTACCTTTCTTCTTACAAAATTCAGCATAGAAAACATTAACCAGAAAGAAATATTGACTTATGCTAGAACAGGTTGAAGTATTCGGATAAGCATTATCATACAGCATGCACTTTGTCCTCCTTTGGTGGTCTTTCAGTAAACACACCGGTTTTTTTGTTCTTACTCACACACTCACAAGAAAAGTCCTTTTTTAAAAGCCCTGTTTGGGCATCTTTAGAGGCATGTGAACTCTACAGGCGAGGATATATTAAGACATACATTTGCTCTTTCTACCATATTCATAACCCTCATACATAGGGTAATTGTCTGCAATAACAACCCCCCTCCCCAATATGACTTCAAATCCTAGGTTCTTAATCTGATGAAGGTAGAAAAGGCATTTCATTGCCACTGGTTCTCTTGAAGACAGTGGAAAATCAAAAATTGCCAAATGTATCCACATCAGAAGTCAAGCTCGATTTAAAACTTTAACCTAAAAAGGAAAGCAGAATACATTCATTTGTACCTCCTCATTCACACGCTAATGCTGAGCTTTGAATTTGCTTAATAATCAGTTAACATTTTTTCAGGGCCCCATGACACAATTTTGCACAATGACCTAGCAGGTAAGAAAACCTGCAATTCGTAACTTGGATGTTGATATCAAAGATTCAGGAGGTCTAACACAAGATTTTGCTGTTCCAGGTAAGCTCTTGAGAGATGTTAATTTCACAAATGTTCAGACACAATTTTGCAGAAGGGAGAGACACAGTTGTCCAAGCATCATGATGCTAACTATTGCCATTTGATTGCAAGTTACAAAAGTGGGAAAGATCACGTGTCAATACAAATTATTGCTTCCTTACCAAGGCCAGTCAAACTCATGTCTCTTCTGCTGGACAAATTTTATTTTCAGAGGTCGGAGACCACTAGTATAAAATTAAAAGGTACAATATAAATTCTACAAATAAAAGTGTTGTTTTCTTACTCTTTTCCTTAAAATATACTTTGTTGGCCAATTTTAGTAGACATGTATAAAAATAGATATGTCTCCTAAATCTTGTTTTCAGATTGTTTCTTTTCTACTCATCATCATCTTCATCATCATCGAAAGATATTACAATACCTCTTAATAAGACAAAATATTGGCCATTCAATGTCAAATCCAAGTATGCTTTAATTCATGGATGGAGCTACTCTGAAGAAAGTAACTATATATTTATGCTCTTGAGTAATTTATCCAAGAAGTTTAAAAATGGACTAAACATAATTTGTTATGACATTGAAAACAGTATTGAGTTGACACTATATTAAATATATGCAAAAATTATTATAACATTAATTAAATGGGATTTTTGTTTGTTTTGCTTTTAAACTGCTACTATAATTCTCTCAAATCAGTCTGAGATATACAATTCATTATGCTGGAAGCAATACCTCCATTTTATTTGTGTATAAAATTTAGTTTCAATTTCAGAGTTCTAGAGAAAATTCTAAACATAGGTTTTGTGAATTGCCACTTAATTTCAGATATGGGATTAAATGTATTGTGTGCAAAATGTATTACCCAAACGAAGAAAAGGCAAAAAAAATGTGAAAAATAGTTTATATTTATGCATACAAATATTTTACAAATATTTAACAAACAGAAGTTGAAAACTACATTTAGAAAAACTCCAGAAGTAGAGTAACAGGATTCAACTCTATTTTAAAGCAAAGTGCTTGTAGCATTGTTACTGCAATTTCAACAAAGTGCATGAAACTTACTGTAAAAAGCATTGTACTCATTTCTGCATACCCTAAAATGTCTCCAAAAGCAATTCATACATAGATGGTGTTGTCGGTCAATTATTGTTTGCATTTACCTTAACAAGTTTTTTAAAAACACACACACATACATATACACACATCCCAAACCAATTTCAACTTATTTAAAAAAGCAATTCTTTTTTAGTAAGCTAGGGTACAAAAGTTAAAAAAAAAAAAGAGTGCAGAAGGGTTATCAGCTCTGTAAAACATTTAAAACTATACAGATGTACCCTAATTCACCAGTGTAAAGTGAATCAGGACTCTGCACGCTGACTTTCTTCTAAGTGCAAACCATGCTGGCTGATTAGCACAAGGAGAACCACACCAATCTTGCCACTGAACAGAAGGTATGCACCAATGATGGGATTCAAAAATTCTTACTACCGGTTCAGTAGGCGTGGCTTGGTGGGCGCGTTTTACACGCATGCTCACATTTTGTGTGCATGCGTGCACCTAATACGCACTTTGCGCAGGCACAGAGGCATTTTGACTCACCTCTTTCAAGCCTGCACTCCCGATTGCGTCAGCAGCTGCCGCATGGCACTCTTCTATGCCACGCAAAGCAGCTGCACTTCACAAACAGAAGATAAAGGTGAGTATGGGAGCCCGGGCAGGTGGGTGCGCCCAACAGCAGAGTGGTGGAGAGAACAGATTTGGTCTCCACTGCTCATTGCCACTACCGGCTTAGCACAACCATGCCGAACCGGTAGCATACCACTAGTGGTATGCACCACTTCCAGTCTTCACCAAAATCTTGCTCCAGCATACATTTGGAATTGTCATTATCGGTGCTACCCAGAAGCTGCTTGATAGTACAAATACAAATACTGCTATACTTCCTTTCATTCCTTTTGGATGAAAGTTGCTTTTGCAAATATAGATCTATGATCAGGGACATGCTTTTACTTTAAACATGATTAAACTATTAATCATGTGTTCACAAGTTACACAGCTTATTTCTCCAAATTACTGACATACGTAAGATAGGCATGCACAGAACATTCATACATAAGGTCTCAGATTGTTCATCTAGGAAACCAATGACTTTTTTGTCAATTTATAGTCATTTAAAATGGGTTTTATATAAAGAAGTTGCTGGTGGCGTAGTCTTGAATTCTTCTAGATATTAAGGGGACTATTGTAAAATAAATGGTTGCAACTTGCAGCTTAGGTGTTTTAAATAATTTAAATGATTTTTTAAAAAAGAGATTGTATCTTTCTTTTCTCTTACACTCTCCCATTAACGCACATGCACACAACCTAGTTCTCTCACTTCATATATTTGGCCTTTAATACTATGAAACCAAGGCTTAGTAAGCATGTTATTGAAAATTTATAAAACCAAAAATACTTCCCCCTTATGTTTTATAATGCTATACTGTATTATATAAATAGCTTTGGTCTATGCTAGATTAATCTTGCCTATGAAGTGCTACATACATATTCTATACTATTTTACATTATTTCTTACTCAGATAATATACTAAAGTAACCCAGATGTTTCTCCAAAACTGAACTAGAACTTCACAGAAAAGGTATTGTTTGTTTGTTTAAAGATACATTCGAGAACCCTAACACTAAACTTTGCTGTCATTGATTTGTATAGTTTTCCTCCCATCTAGTATTTAAAAAAGAAAAAAAAACTGCACATCTATGCTGTATGAAGCAATAACACCCACTAATCATATTACATATAAGAGCATAATCTGTTTAATTTATTAATCTCCACCCCACTCCAACCAATAGTAATTGTGTATTTGAAAAGAATCAAAATTATGTCCTTCTAGTCAACTGCCTTTTAAAAAAATTAAACATTAACTCTTGAGAAGATATCCTCTTAAATAAATAAAAGTATCTCTTGCACCTGGTAAAAATCCATACTTGGTTACCTGCCTAAAGGCAAAGGAAAACAAGGCAGATTGTGGACTTGGGTGCTGGAAAGGAATACCATTTTAGAAGGTGCCAAATGCTTCTGACCCATAATCAAGCATGTCAGTCAACATGGACTGGAAAAAAAACATCTGGTGGAGGCAAAATCCTCTATGCATTGGATTCATCAGAATTTGGAGGCTCATTGGCAACTGACTTTAGCTCAGGAGTACAGCAAAGAATGACATTCCTCCCCAAGCTTTTATGGGCAAACCGGAAGTACATGGTATGACCCATTGCGACAAAGGAAACGGAAATGATTACTAGCAGTCCAAAAGCTTCAGGGTTAGGAGCCAAAATAACCATGATGAAATGCAGCAGATCCAGAAGGTAATTCATGGAGTTTTGGACACCATTTATGACACCTCTTTCTGACTCTATCACATTTTCCTGGATCAATTGTGTGACTGTCAGGTCAAAAGACCAAAGGCCTATACAAAGCAAACAGAAGGAAAAAGAAATTTAATTTTAGCTGAAGCAGGGCAGGAGACACAGAAGAACACTTGTTAAATAAGCACAGATCTCTGTACCTGAAACAAATCCTATATTTTTTCTCAATTAAAAGCCTTGTCACCCCATTTTGCAAATATATACAATGATAACATTTTGCTCCAATCTTCCAGTCAGAACAATTATGGTGGAAAAAAATTCAGATATGGAAATAAGATAACCACTTCTGGTGCTCTTCTTTCTGTAATGCAGGCTACACTTGTATAAACCTAGCAACTGTTATGGTGCTAATTCTGCAGCACCACTGGGATTTATAATTATTAGTCCATTTTACTTATCTTGGATTTGTTTATGAGAATGAGACAATTTAGGATACGTTCCCATGCTTAATTTATTTCCACTATATGTGGCCAGACTTGCTTCTGAATGGCTATGCAGAGAAACATGGTGTTAAAAAGTTTTTTATCAATAAAACTTTGTTTAATTGTAGTGGGGATGGGAGGGAAGCAAGTCTTGGAATCCTCAGCTGCCTAGACATTCTAGAAGTTGTAATACAATACATCATAAATTGTAATCCAACTATATCTGGAGACCATCTTGAAAATCTAGACTTAATATGAGATTTATAAAAGGTTCCACAACTACTACGTAAGTATAGATCTGTATTCCACGAAGTACCATGAATATTTTATACATGAATGTACGTACCAACTCTTGCTACAATGACTCCTGCGAACAAAAGGCTAACCGAGATGAGAGACACTGGGCTGGGAGCTAATCCTGGATCAGATGATGTTGCATTGACCAAAGCAGGCATTTCAGTGGTAAAAGCCATTTCAAGGAAACCACCATCAGGCGCCACGGTGGCTAACGGACTGCTTTCAAACAACCTAGCACTGATGTCAGCGAATGGGGAAACAGTGAGATCCAAAGGACTTCCTGGTGTGAACACTGAGATCACGCACAAAACAAGAGAAGACAGCTGGGCTATTCCAGAAATGATGCCTGTGCGGATTAACCCACATTTGTTACGTAGCCAAGTGAAGGCTACTGTTCCCAGGATTCCAGTTAAGGCAGAGGCCCCCATTAATAAGCTTAAAGTGGAGCCACTCAATCCCTGAGTGTATGCATAGCCAGTAGTAATACAGTCAAAGCCAAGGACTGTCATGTAAAGGAATGCCAAGGCCAGACCTGCAAGGAAGACTGACTGGTTATAGTAGGAAATCCATCCGTCACGGAATGTACTGAAGGGCTCAGCCATGTGAGAAAGGCAGCTAGTATTTTGCTGTTCAGGCTCAAAAACAGCAGTCTCTTTCTTGAGAATTAACTGGACTCCTTCGGTACCCTTCGATTCACCATCTGCAGACAGAAAGAGCAGGTAAGGATTGTCCAATCAAGCAAACAGATTTGCACCATTAACACCAAACATGCTGTTAGCAAGGAACTTTAGAGCTCTGTCCTCAGTCAGAACAGGCTGTAAACAATTGACTGACAGGTAAAAACTGGTTCCCATTGCATAGCAGGAAAGATTCCTCCCTTCCCCCACTCCATTAGAAAGAAGAAGAATGTGGGAAAGCACCAAATGTTTCTCTTTCCTCATTTTTGCTCTTCTGACTTTGAGTATGTCAAATGAACCCTTGGTGTCAAGTGCTTGAGCAGCAGGAGTGCCAATGCCTGACTGGTTTTTCCAAATCTTGGCATGGATTTTTAAAACTATACTATATAAAGAATTATACGGAAACAGAAGTCCGTTGAACTTAAAACGACAAGGAAGTATGCAGAAGAGTATGCTCTCATTGTTGTTTGATCAAAGATAACTTCTGCAATCCTGTTACCTTTCTGTATATTGAGCTGCTTCAGTTCTGACTCTTCACCCTTTGAACCAGACTTGTGAGCCAAAGCAGGCGTCTTCTTGTACACTTTGAAGAGCAGTGTGTATTCTATACACATGGAGATCAAGTTCCAGCCAGAAATGAACCCACACCCGATCACTGGTGATCCAAAGGTCATTATTTGTCCCACGGCCATGGGAGCCAAGATGTTGGTCAGCTGATCAATCCTTCGTATGGTAGCATTCATATCTATAAACCAATGCCAAAGTTAGCACTTGACAATGTCACAAAAATAACTCTCTTTTCTGTGCCACACCTACACAATGAAAGGCAGTCTCAGAAGTTACTTTTTGGCTGCTGAGTCATAGTGGTTTTTATGAGGCTGGCTGAAGAACTGCTTACTTTGCCAAGCACCTTCTTTTTCTTCTGTTTTTCGGTTTTATTAACATTTATAAATCATCTCAACAATAATACAATAGAGATCTGAGTATTTAGCATTAAGATAGAAACTTTTTATATATTATACTATCATTTATTTTGGAATTGTTTATCAATGCTACACTCATTTTTAGCTGTACACCTTAAACATCTTATATTAATCAACATTTTAGAAGTTATATTTAACACTGAAATAAACTTTTTTCTTCTTATCTTTAAAGTTTCAAATTATCTGGGCAATTATGTATGAACAACTTCTAGCTTATACCACTATGTCCAGCTAATATATGTATTTCATAATGTATTATGCACATGTTCTACTGCAATAAAACAATTACCGAAGAAAAAAGAATACTATTTTTAAGGCTTTGTCTTATAATTTTAATCTTTTCTTAAATTCTAGCATTTATTATTTTGATTCTTCCCTGGCTTTTTGTCTAATTGTACATTTAACTTTTTAAACCTGGTTGCATGCATATTTGGCTTAGTATGAACACAATATTTATATTTTCATAATCTTTATAAAAAAAGCAAACTATATCTTTCCTTTTATGTACACTGAGAGCATTTGCACCAAGACAAATTCCTTGTGTGTCCAATCACAGTTGGCCAATAAAGAATTCTATTCTGTTCTATTCTATACCTTCCTAGAGAGCTATATAAAATGTGTTAAATAAGTATCATATATAAAAAAGCAATTGTGTGCATTCATTCACAAAAGAGTAACATTTATTCTAAACAAGTATCACTGGATGCAAAGATATTATGCCTATCTTGAAGTCTTCTTATTTACACTAAACCTGAACCAGATAATTAATCTTTTATACATTATTATCACATTGTGTTTCATCAAATTCTAGCATTTAACAAGTATTGCATAAAAAGCATATCCTTTTATCCATCATTCAACATTTCCATTATTCAACATTTTGGGATGACCACAAATAGAAAAAAGCCAGACTACTGTAGAAGAAAAAAAAAACACAATTTCCTCTAGTCTCAGTAGTTTACTGGTTACTTTCATTCTAATCATTCCTGTTTACATATGTAAATTGGAAATATTTTTAACAGCATGCAACATTTCACTACCTATAATGTAAAACGGTACCTTCCTGCAGCAAATATTGTAGGACACTATGAAACATGCAACTTAGTTTTCAAAACAAAACAGGACACAGTTTCAATTGTCTGTTCCCTTCTCATCCCATACCCTTTTATCATTTAGTCTCCTTGTGCATGTCCATATTTGCATTGTTCCATTTTTTAAAAATAGAATAGCTGGATACCATGTGTGGACATAAATAAATATATTCTTATGAATGATTTTTGCAATCAAATAAAAATGTAGAGCACAAAGAATTTGGCATCATGCTATATAACAATTAGTTGCAAATTATTATATATCTGAGGGTCATTTGGTCTTTTAGTTTCAAATATAAAAATCTGTGCAGTTTGAAGCATATTATTTCTATTTTGCTCCTTATTCAGTTACCACAACTCAGAATGCTTAGGAGTAGAACTTAAGGCTGCTGTTGTCAGTTTGCACCACAGGCTACTATCCTTCTTTTCACAGAAGAAGTGGAAAGAACGTATCTTATTTGATAGAAGTAGGATGGGCCTAGTTATTAGCAGAATTGCCTGCCTCCAAATACCTCTGCCTGTCTGATGTCAGCTGACTGAGTTGGTATGCACCAAGTTCCATCACTTAAGCATGGTCATCTGGTGCGACCAAGAGATGTGCTTTTGTCCCTATGCCTGCCCCATGGAACAGCATTCCTTCCAAAATCCCTATGGCCTCAAGTCTGCCCCACTTCTGAAAGGTTCTGGTGATTGGGTTTCTCCACCACACACAAAGTAAGGAGAGATTGTGAGTCTATCTTAATTATTTTGAATTGCTGGAGCTGCGACTGGCACAATGCAATTTTTATTTTATTCTTTGGATGATGATGATGATGATTTGCTGTTTTTAACTGTGTATGCCATCCTGAATTGCATGTTGAGTAGGTATCTATATAAATTGATTGACGAAGAAACAATGGAAACAATGTTTTGCAAAAAAAGTGATAAAGTAGTATTTTAAGGATTATTACAATTTTTTTGCTAAATCTTGATGAAACTATGACTACTTATTCATACAAATTATATAATTCTCTGATCTGTTGCTTTATCCAAATGAAAAGAATTGGAAAAGAAATCTAAAGCCATATTCTCTTGTTGCAGTCCGGCAAAATGTATGGAATTAAATTGTTCTTTTAAGCCAGTCACACAGAATAAAATAAGGTAAACAAATATACCTTACCTGCTAATTTGCTTCTATTGTCACCAGCAACAACAACCACCCAGTCTCTCTGTATGGTGATTGCTGTGGCTGTACTGGCCAAATTTGCAATGTTTGCCATTGAGATGACTAGAATATAGCATAAGGTCTGTGGAAATAGAAACAATTTGTTATGGAAAAGGTAAGAAAGTACAGGCCTCCCTCTCACTCTTTAAATCAACTTCCCCTCCTGAACTGCTGCATTTTGCATGAATATTACATCACAAGATATTTGGCCACATGCTTTCTATTCCTATCATCCTGTAATTATAAGACAGGGTTTGTGAAGCTTTCTGGGGGGCTGGCTGGGAAAAGGAAGACAGGAAATCCAAAACCTGTTCCTTCTTTTCATGAGCAATTCTCTGGATTCAACCAGATTGCAATTATTCTATTGTGAATCTAGCAAATATATTTTGCAGATACAGCTAATTGTGATTTATAAACCATGGTACATAGCTTAGTGTAATATGTAAAATGAGCCAATGTGGCTTAATCAACAAACAGGAGTTATAATAAGCCATAGCATAGCTTGATATAATTTCTCTGCTTAAGGATACCAGGCTAGCTGCAAAAATGACCACTAGATACCATAATACAAAACATTGTAGCTGTCCTAATTTTTTGCAGTTCTGATCTCTCACTGCTTTTAAGAATCAGTATATCTACATTTGCAATCAGTAGTTCTTTGCTATTGGTACTCCCATTGTACTAACATTAAATTGTGAGGGCAAACTGATCTGGCTTTAGTGGTGTAAATGGAGTTGACTATATAAGCATTAACAATTAACACATAGTAAAGCTTAAAGCTGATTAAAAACCAACCTAAAGCTTGCCCCAAAGTTGCCTTTTCAAGGGGCAACTGGACCTTCTGGTTTTTCTTTGAAGACATTTCACTTCTCATCCAAGAAGCTTCTTCACTTCTTGATGAGAAGTGAAACATCTTCAAAGAAAACCCGGAATGTCCAGAAAGTTGCTTCTTGAAAAAGCCTCTTTGGGACAACCATGACATCTACTTAAAGCTTGAAGCTGACTACAAAACATGAATATATTTTTCAGAGAACAGCTAATAAAAAAGTACTCTGTGTGCCCTTATAAATGTTTTTACTTCTGTGCACTTACAAGAAGCCATCCTTGATACAAATTTAAAAGCTGTGTTTTAAACAGGAAGACAATCATCAGAAGGATGCCACACAAAATGACTGATGCATTCTGCACAATTAAGGACGTCTGGGCTACTGTTTAGGAGAAAAGAATGGGAAAGGGGGTACAACGTCAATATTTAAAATAGGAAATATTTCAGTCCATTAATACATTAAGATGTTTACACCTGTTTTCAAGACAACACTTTTAGGCCAATGCCCTACAAATGGACTTAACAAGTAAAAGAGAGTAAGGCATTCATCTTTGCATTAGTGCTTAAACAGCACTAGACAACGGACAATCACTTCCTGGTGTGAAAGCATCATTTTCAAATTGCTAACGCTACTATCAAGGAGGAAACACCCAGCTTGAGTAGTTGTTATTTACATCTAATGGGCATTAATTATTCAAAATTAGCTTTGCTTAAACTAGATAATTATTTGTGAAGTATGTAGTCAAGTAAGACAAGATTTAAGTGGTATTAATAACTTAAAACATATTAATTCTGAAGAGTACATAACGTAATTACAGAAGCCACGGAAGTATGAGGTAGCGTCCCTACCGTGCATTTTTAATAAACAGTTCAAATTACTATACTAAAGTAGTTGCAGATCCTACAGAGTCATGCCTCATTATGGAGTAAGTCCCAGTGAAGCCTGTAATTCTTAAAGATTAAGTAAACACAGATATGACTGGGCAGTCCATTTGTTATTTGCATAGCCATTCTGAATGAGACACTTACTGTGCAATCCTTTACACCAATGTTGATAGAACCAGTGGTTATTTTTTTGAAGTTGGGATATAAACCTTTAATTTTGCATTAGATAAAAAAATATCTTTTAAATCAAGCTTGATATCTGGTGCTTGATGAAGATGACCATTAATTTTTCTTGGCAATAGTACAAAAAATGGTTTATCATATTTTGTTGTTGTTTAATTAATCTATCAGTCCAGCCCATGGCTTTCATGTGCTTTTCCATGTAAATGGCTTTTCTGTAGACTTTTCAGAGCCTTCCAAAATCAACTATCTTTGAAACCTTATGAAAGTCTTGGACTATGCAGCTGAGCATTCTATTTTAGGATGGTCAGTAAGTCTGGTAAAGTTTTTCAAGCTTAATTAGGTGCAACTAGCCAATTGGGCACACTTTAAATTAGGCATGATGTAATTAAAAGCTTGTCACTGACAACTATTTCAGAAAATTTCATGCTTTTTTGTTGTTTAGATTTCCCTTATTATATGCAAATACTGTATTCTTCAAACGTTAAGTGTGCCATTACTAACCTTTGAGCCTTGAATTCTTGTCTACCCAGTCTCCAATAATGGCACCCAGAAGAAGAACTGATCCTGCTACAACCAATCCATAAACAGCAGTTAGGAGCAAGCTGTTTCCATACAATTCAACCAGGAAAACAGACACTGCAAAATGCCACATACGATCTCCCTAGAATGAATACAATACATTTAATTATTCACCACTTTTAAAATCTGTAAATAATTAGAAAACGTGGGCAATTGCAAGGTGATACACAACATTCAAAATAAACATCAATAAAATAGCAAAACATACTGCTATATCACCTAAATACGTATATATTACATTTTCGGCTCTCTAGCAGCCACTCTTACCCAACTAAGATCTCAAACGGTCTTAGTAATTAGATTCATTAAAAAGAAAAAAAAGGATAGGTTACAGAATCTTGAGAACAGGACACATGGACCTGAGCATCCCACTTATTAGTAGTTATTATTTTTGATGGGGACTCTTTGATCCCTTTAGCAGGCTGCTCCCTGAAGCGGTAAGGAAGTTGCTATTTAATTCACTGATACAGGTGGAAAGTCCAGGTGTTCCATCCTTTGTAGTATTTTAAAAACTACCATTCTCTTTCCCAAGTTCTGAGAAGTCCATTATACATATGAGACATACAGCAACTCAGGATGTACATAAACTAGGTACTACAACAATATGTCACACTGAAGGGCTAAGAGGTATGCTTGCATAAGAGATTCTTGCTGGACTCCCTTTCTTGATGACATCACCATGACCCCCTTTTTTTTTTTTTTCAAGATCTAGAAGAAGAGGTGAAGCACAATAGCAAATATCTGCTCATGAGGTATTCACTCCTTGGCCACTTGAAAAGCACAAATGACCTGAAGTAAAACTGAAGGAGGAGCATGGTTAGAGAATTCCAGAATCTAGCCTTGATTTACTGCTTGATCCTGGATGTTGGCAGGCCATGTGAAGCTGACTCAGATCACCAGTATTTAATGATAAATAGGAACCAAAAAGAGAAGCCTTCATAAAATATTCTGCCTTTTCTGCCACTATAATATAGGGGGTGGGATTATATTGCAGTCTAAAGATTCATACTTTTATTTATATGTTAGATTTTTTTTATTTTGCCATACATATATATATCTAATACACTAATTAATATCAGCATCTACACGGGGAAGCCATTGCTAGTATCATCAGTGCTATACATACAAATTGAACGGAGGGGGTGGGGGCTGGAGGTACGCTTTTTAGGAGTGGTACTTTGCTAGGGAACACCTTGTTTTCCATTAATTTTTTCACAATAAATCTACTTACATCTTACAATTTTTGTTATTTATATTTACTGTTTTTATATTTACTGTGTTGTAAACTTTCTCTGCACTGAAAACAAACAACAAATAACCATCAACCAAACCTACAACTATAACATTAATATCACTGGATTGCATGTCCACTGGAAATTGGGAATCTCAAAATATCTGGAACCTATCATCCTGGAAAAGACTCTCTTCAGACTTGTATCCCCCCTCACTGATAAAATACACCATCTTGTAATGTCTAAGCTGGCAATAATTTTTATTTATTTATTTCTTGAACTTTAAGATTGACCATCTCACTCACAGAACTTGGGGCAGTGTCAGTTGTTCTGTCAATTTTGTGTTTGTGTTTTCTTACAAGTCCTAAATAATAATTAGCTCTGCTACAGTCAATTAGCATTCCATTGTTCTATCCAGGAAACATACAAGAATTATTGATTCTGACTCAAATTAACTCACTACCGAGTTAAATCACTGAATGAGCTGGCAATGACCAAACAAGACTGGTCAACTGATACCTATAATGGCCATTTATTTTATTATTTATTATAATGGTCATATTTTACACAGCCTGTCCATATGTGTGCATGCATATCTCCATGCTTTGCACGTATTTGTCTTCTTTTGTTAGTGACCAAAAAATCCAGTAACTAATGATAATACCAAAATTGCTCATCTTGAAATGCCTGAATGCAAGTAATCATAAAACAAAGAAATGACAATGAATTCTGGACTTTATTAATCTGAACTATTTGTGCGACTATTTCATTTTTTAAACAGATTTTTTTAAAAAGGAAGAGAAAAACACAAGGTTAGAAATACTCTTCACTTGGCCTCTCATAAACTTCTGAGAATAAGGCAAGGTGTGTTTGCACTATAAGTGCCTCATTGGGAAGCCACCCAAGTGTTATAAAGTATATGAAATTGGCCCAATCTATTTTATGTGCAATCCTAAAGGTATTTCAGTTTATACTGCAAGTATAAAAATATTGTATATGGGTTGATGGGGTAAGTTTGTTAAGAAATCATGGTTAATATCAACTCTTTGGAATGTACTCATCCCTTCTGGGTTTGCTTTTGCATAAGGTATGAACTGACCACAATTTAATGAAGGTTACCACTGGTCTAATAAGGAAGCAGATTCACTGAGCTCTGAAAATGTAATTACTGTTGAAATTGCTTTGAAGTGGAAGCCAGTTTTTAACTCAGTAAGCATGCTATTTTTGAAGTTCTAGTAAGAGTTTCTTACTTCCAAATTAATAAATAAGTTAATAGCTAAATCAGCAATATTGATATTTACTGAAGTTGCAGTATTTCTAAACTTCTTAATTTTACTAATGGTTATAAAAGGATAGCTATTTTACCAAAGTATTTATTTGCCTGTTTCCTTCTATTTAAGAAAGAAAAAATGGCCAGATAATATTATCATATTTGCTTTCTACTTAAAGAAAAAATGACTTAGGCAGACAATATTATCATAAAAGTGTGTAAGTAATCATAATGAATTACACAGAAATTTTTATAAATATATTCTGGCATCATACAAACTACATAGCCATTTAAAATTATGCCATAGTTCTAAATTTCCAAAGGCAAGCCAATGAAATAAATAATGCTTAATTCCTTATTGGATCATTGTACTAGTCATATAATTCATTAAATCAAGAGACAACATGCTATAGTTATTGTTAATTTTAATATGGAAAACTGATTATCAGATCAAACACATTTTTATGATAATGATAAAATGATAGACATCTCTTGGACATTTTAATGAAGATGGCCATGATCTTAAATTAAAAGCTACTATCCATGACAGGGAGCTGGACAGTCATTGTAGAGTATATACGACGCTTTTATATTAAGTTCTTACCATAGTTAGTCATTTTACAAACAAGCCAAATTTAAATCAAAATGTAGGTTTCAGGTACATCAACCTAATACTATTTCTCTCTCTCTCTCATATATACTTTTAATCATAGTTTAAACATAGAATATATTTTGAATGTTGTTTCTAATTTACTTGATGATCTTTAAGTGGAAAAAGCAGGATAAAAGTAGATTGAGTAAATATTTTTTTTCTTGTCCAACATTGTTGCCAATCAGATATTTTTCATGTGAACTCTTACTACTACAGTGAAAAAATAAACAACTTTTTATTCAAATATAGAACAATGCAGGAAAAGATGCAAGAAATATTTCAATCTACTGTGGAATAAACACTCTTCTAAAATTCTGAATATTATACGTTTTAATGTTTATTAATAGGTCACAATTCATAACAATCACTCTAAAAAACATAACTCTAAAAAATCAGTAGCTAACATAAAAATTACCAACTATTGTTTTAAACTGTTGCTCAGAAATGCAATGTACTCTATCTGCTTTTTAAAAAAGTTCGGCGTCCTCAAAATTGTGATGCAAATCCAAGTTCTTGAACAATTAATTTCTACAAGTAGTTTCTATTTGAACCTTGCACTGTACATCCATAGAATATCAAAAGTTACTAAAAGAGATATAAATCCATTAGTTGCAAGTATTGCTTGAAAAAATGGATACCTGTCAAACAGAATAAAAGCGCCTCAAATCAGGTGCAAAATTCCTTTTACTTTGTCTTCAGTAAGTTGAGACCAGCCAGTGACCTTTTAAGTAGATATATTGAAACCAAGGGAACAAATTCATAATTATCAAGTTAAGGTCCACCAATTTCAAAAGATCTACCCTTAAGTATGGCTGCATCTGGACTTACCATTCAACAACTGTATGAGATTCTTTAAAATCAGCAAATCATGGGTATTATCCATGAATTAGAAAGTCCATAATCTAGTCCTAATTGTAATATTACCGACTGTGGCATCCCAAAGGAGTGATTTCACAATTTATCCCAGAGCATAATTTAGCAGATGTATTTTTGCTAAATAATATAAATATACATGTAACCAAATAATTATAATACATACGAATTAACCTCAAATTCCTGTAGTTTTAATTCACTTACCCAAGTGGACAGGGCATGTCCAAAGTACAGGAGGACTTTTGCAGATGTCAAATAGTTAATACAGGATTCTAGGATGGAAAGAACAAATAACTATAATGAATACAGATTGGTGGTAAATTATTGACTGCAAATGTTTGTTATTATCATCATTGTTCAGAATCTTCTTGTAAAGAATTAATTTGAATCTGATGGATATTTATTTTACTTCTACTACTGAGGTAGCTTAACAGTTACTCAATATATTTCAAGAAATGCTTGCCATACTTTAATAGTAAGTTTATTAAGTGCCTCATTATACCTTTTGCTAGTTAAATATACTATGGGGTCCCTGATCATCCCCATTTCATGTCCATATATCCTTCATCACAAATGTCATTTGTAGGTGTTGCACATACACTTCGAAGAACTACTCTCCAATCAAATATAGAAAGGATAACTGGGTTCACCTACCCACATTTTAATGGAGAAAATTGTCCCAAGGACATAAAAGCAACTTTTTGGCATGAAATATCCCATCTGGGGACGGTAACCAGAGGAAAAATGGCCCAAATCATACAACCTGCAGATAGCCCACTCCACCTGCAATTTTCTCTCTCACTATATATACTGGGCTATCTGCAGGTTGTATGCTTGGGGCCATTTTTCCTCTGGTTACCATCCCCAAATGGGCTATTTTCTGACAGAAAATTGAGTTTATACAATTGTTTTCATGTCCTTGGGCCAGCTTTGTGTATGTATAGCTAACACATACCGATCATTTCCTATGTGCAGGACAACACCGGATCTCACAGGTGTCACAGGTGGACACGAATGTCATGCCTTCTTGAATAGTCCACTCTGTGAAGCAGCCCTTTTTTTTTATAACGAGAGCAAAAAGGGATTCCTATAGCAAATTAACCTCCCCGTTCCAGGGGCCCCTAAAAGAAGCGGGGTTCCCTCCGAATCCGAACGGTCGGAGTCGCACAACAGGAAAAGCCCTCTTCTCTTCCCGACCGTCCACCTGGCGCTCGAATTGTGCTCCCTCCCCTTCCCCAGCGCCTTTCTCTTGCAGGCTGGGCGCGTAACCCCCCTTCCACCCAACCAGCCCCGCTCGCGCCCCCGGGAAAAGCGCCCTTCCCTGCGCGTCGCGTCCACTTGGTCCACGACGCGTTTAACCCTTCCAGCACAAAACGCGCGCAACCTTCGACGGCTTTCCCACCGTTGCCCCCGTCGATCCCACGCACGCCGCGCACTCACCGCAACAGCCTCGGCTGTTTTCCTGTTCTGCTGCAGACCGAGCCATGGCAAGCCGGGGTCACCTTTCCTGTCGTCGTCGTCGTCGTTGTTTTGGCTCAGTTGCGGAGGCTGTCAAGCCCTTTCAGGCGCAGAAGCAACAGAAAGAGAGAGAGGTGGAAGGAGATGAGAGAGCGAGGTACGGAAAGCAGAAACGCGGGGCGATCCGGAGCGGGGTGGGGGCTCCAAGGGCTGCAGGAGGACGCAGCGGCTTTCCTCGGTTTGGTCTTTCCAAACTTAGCTATCACTGTAGCTGAAGTTGGAAAGGAATGGCCTTATGCCCGGACAGAGGCCAAGAACGGCCCCGAGAGAAAAAGGGGCCCAGCAAGGAGCCCACCGCCCTCCTCAGACTCTGGCCGCCGCCTCTCCGGTCCAAGCCAAAGCTGCCCGCTCGGACTCCGTTGTGCCTTGCGGGGAGAGCCGCCTGTTTATAAAACGCTGCGGCGAGGGGCCGAGTCAAAGCGGAGGAAAGCTCGGGAATCACCTATCAGCGCCCAGCTGATCTGCATATCTCCGCCCGTCGGTCCCTCCGTCCGGGGTTTTTGCGCTCGGGCTGCGACCTCGGGGAGGAGGAGGAGGAGGAGGAAGAGGAGGAGAAGAAGTTGGGGTTCGCGCGCCCTTCGGGGAGTCTGCGACTGACAAGAGGGGGGCCTTTTATACTCCTGGGAAGGCTGACCGGAATCTCCACCCCAGAGAACTCGATTTGCACCGAAACAACACAACACCCTCAAACCAACTGCAGGGCGTCCTCTTTGGGCAGCCTCTGCCTTCCCTCCCGAAAGCGTTTAAAACAGCCGAAGCCGGCGATTCTGCTGGAAACAAAACTCGACGGGGTGGGGGCCATCGTAGTGATCCGAAGATATTTTGCTATGTTGTACGTGCCCCCCAACCCCCAATTTTTTAAAATAAAAGTGGATACATTTTTTACTTCGCTGGGGATTTTCACCTATGTCGTTTTTTATCTAGTGCTGGTTTGATTTCGCTTTTGATTTGGTGGTGAATGTGGGGGTTTTGTGTGCGTCGAAACTTTATTCTTATAAGCCATTGGAGGTCTTTTGAATAAGAACCCAGTCATGGTAAATGTATATTTTATAAATGAATAAAACCCAATTAAAACAAACAACAATGACATTTGTTTTTTCGGTGCAAATATGTTATTAGGCCGCTGACCTTTTATTAAAAAGCTGCGTCTTTTCTGCTGTTCTTTCATTTGGCTGCTGTATTTATCTGACAATTGAGATTTTTAACTTACACTAGGAAAGGAAAACTTACACATTTAAACCATATCCTTTTCAGCTCCCCCCTCTCCCCCATCTAAGTCTCCAATGCTGGAATCCTCGAAAATGGGAGCATATCCCTGAAAAAGAGCATTTATTTTTATACATGGAGAAACACCATAAGAATTTGCTGTAGGGCCTATTTATAGGTAATAATGTCAAATTCAATAAAATGCAGATGAATTGGGAACAACAATAAGATTTCATTTTTTGGACTAATATGTGTAAAGAAAGAAACACAAGTGTACATTTGAAAAGAAAAATATGAATATAAAATCCCCAAGCAGATGTATCTTTTTTTCTAATGGGCAGGTTGATAGATTCTTTCATTATACTAATTCTCTTATCAAAAAACAGTGGTTCCTTTTCAACAGAGTTTTCCTTTTCAATTATTTTCTTGTAATTTTCTTGTTTACTTCTTTCTATATTTTGCAATGATAATTTTGCTTTTTTTTACTATTGTTGACTGCCTTCAAAATTAATTGGGAGCTTTTGGCAAAATGGACAATACAAGCCTTTTCTCACCAAAATGTTAGTCTGAGACATTTCGTTGAAAGGACTGATTATAAATGAAGAGGAAAGGAGGAACCTTAAAATGGAATCTTATTATATTTCTATGTGTTATATTTCTATGTAGTTCAATGGTCCTTTGGTCTCATGAGGCAACTGGGGATATAAGACACTCTGAGGGATTTTTTCTTCAAAATATTGACAAATTAAAAGGGAAAATGATGTACTTGAGGGGCTTAATTTGTGCCAGATGTTTAGTTAATATACATAATGTTTTTAACCCTCATCCTAGAATATGGATCAAAACATGCAAAGTGGCATTTGTTCATTGGGAAACATTAATAACTTTTCAGAAGGTTTCCAGGAGAGATTTCCTTCTTTGTAAAAGATGTTAAGCACTGTTAGTCCATTTCATTTTTGGTCAAAATATATAGCCTCTCAAATGGAGTTGAGTTCCAAATGGTGCACATTTATGAGAGTTTATTTTCTGTGTAATACACCTCATTCCTTTTCTAATGGAAGCAAACACAGGAAGACAGTACATTTCAACTATATCTTCTGTTTTCTTATTGCCTTTGGATGCAACTTGCAGTTAAATGGAAAAGAGCCACTTGGAAGTTATCTTGCAAGAATGCTTTTTATTGGAATCTTTATGCATTACTCTATTGCACAGTAGACATTCTGGACAATGGTCACATGAAGAACAATATAAGTAATATATGCACATACAGTTTAAAAATGTTTTTGAACACTAAAATTATGGCCTAATAATCAAGTCATAAAGTGCAATTAACTATTACAGAGCCTTTGGGAATGTGTGGCATACTTATACAGTACAAAAGTAAGTATAATATTAAAGATCAAATGAACAGCGATGCCTTCCCAGCCATTTATAGGATGAAAAGAGGAAGCTAACCTAATAATTGGGGAGAAAGCTCCATAATAAGGAAGCTGCTACAGAAAAGGTCCTGCTTCCTTCTGAAGATTGGAATAGCAAAATGAAGCATTTCCTGTTTTTCAGGGATAGCCTTAAGGGGCATAATAGAGAATTAATACAAATGTGGAATGGAGAAACAAAAGAGGAAAAGAGAGAGAGAAAAATAATTCAAGAAATGAAATATTACGTTTAGAATAGAATAGAATTCTTTATTGGCCAGGTGTGATTGGACATGCAAGGAATTTGTCTTTGGTGCATATGCTCTCAGTGTACATAAATAAAAAATAAAATACATCAAGAATCATAAGATACAACACTTAGTGATAGTCGTAAGTTACTAATAAGCAATCAAATCATATTAGGAAACAAAACAATATAAATTGTAAATTGTAAAGATACAAGCAACATGGTTATAGTCATAAGCGGGAAGAGATAGGTACTAGGAAGGATGAGAAGACTAATAGTAATACAATGTTAGTAAATAGCTTGGTACCAAATAATTTATTTTGATACTGAAGTTTAAAAAGATTATGAGCCAAAGACCTTTACCCAAAAATACAAATCAAAAGAAAGGCAGATTAGAATCCATTTCATTCAACACATAATACCTGATACAGTTCTAGAACTGCTTTTAAAATGATACTAAGAATCTGCGTATCAGCCAGGAGAGGTCCAAGTGAGTGCATTGTATTCATCTCAATCTGATTCACCCCAACCAGATTGCTTAAAAGCAGAAATATAATGAATGACCCTTTTTAGGAAGTGTATTGAATACAGAATATGAATATTTCTGATTCTGAAAAAAATATTGTGCAGTATCATGGCAATGCTCAGGTATAACAATTAGGAAGAGTGGATTTCATAAGGGGTGGTGGAGGAGGAACCAATATTCAACTGTTTACTGAATTCAGATAACACAAGAAACTAAAGCAAAAGTTTAAGTCCTTCTCATAGCCATGTAAGAGGAAGTATGCTTGTGCATGTGTGAGCGAGACAGATGCTGCTAGAGCATCCATGTAAGACCCAAATGAAAGAAAGATCTGATCACAACAATGTTCTAAAATGTATTTATTTTCTGCAAGCAGTTCTTCAAAATGTTAGATATTATACTTGGTTTTATAGAAATGCTAAACTGACATAATTTGTCACAAGGTATCTGGTGCTGCTGAATTAAGTATATAGGCCATTGCTGGAGGCCTGGTTATCAGTTGCAGGGATAGGTAATTTGCTCTCCCATGGAAGTTCTTGTTTAAAAAATGTTTAAAATATGCCTGGGTTAACCTGGAATCAGTAGTTGTATCAATGAATCACACTGTTCATCTTATCCATGGGAGGAAGATCTTCTAGGTGAGGACCTTATACAATGGTTAAAACATATGTTAATGAATGCTTCTGTTAATAGAGAAGAATTAATATTATGACATGGTTGTGCCATCACAACATGTGTGAATAAAACATACACTAGAAGCATATGCACATGCTCATTTTCTTTGATAGATCACATCCAGCATGTGACCATATCACTATCTGTTTGTAAACAAAAAACTTTTCTTCTGCTTTTATTTCAGTTTGGTTGTGGATTCCCAACTGATAACCTCACCAAAAATGATATACAAAGGTACTTTTCGGCTCACATTCAAATTTCAAGGTCACATTTATAAGTAATAATAGACTAAACAAGAAATGTTTCGGTCTTCCATTTCAAAGAAATGTTTCACATTATTTCTCTATGCTTTGCATTGCATGCTAGTGATCCACTGATGTTTTTTTTCCTCCAGAGATCATACAGTGAATCTTCCCTATAACAGCTAGCTTGTGACTGTTTACAGCCTGTGCTCAAAATGCCTAAAAAGATAGCATGCTTCTGTGCTTTATTTGTGGCTGTATTGCCACATCAAAATGATGCAGACTTCTTATCTCCTAAACCACTGAAAGACCATAGACAATTTTGAAGATGTACATATCAATGTTGGGTCATTATTTCAAGGCAGTCTTTGTCATCAAAACATTTGCAATTTTGATTTCATCCAAGGAGGAGACTGAGTACTTGAAACTTAAGTGTGGTGAACTTCCTGTTTTCCTACCACCAGCTAGCCTGAGCAATTTTGCAAAAAACGATTTACACAAGATGCAGCATCAAACACGTGACAGGGTGGATCCTTGGATAGGAACCCTTCAGGCTTCTCATATCCAGCTTCAATCAGTCAAAGGAGACAGAAAGAATCCTGAGGATTGCAAATGAAGGAAATCTGGTGGGTAGGAAGATTGCATTCCTTTGAGGGCTAGATACACACCAGTTTTAAAAATCCCACAAAGAACATTATCAGGCAACAGGTTGCTGGGATAGAGATGTTTCTGTTTGGGTGTAGAGAGAGGGGAGAACCTTCAGAAAAGGCATTGTAACAAAGGAAGTAGCCCTTTTAAAAAGTTATAGACCTGGAAAAATTACACGTCTGACATATGTTTGGCAATCAGATAATTCAAGCTCAGCTTCCTTTAAGAAGCTTGAGTTCAATTTCATCATCATGGGCAAGTTGGCTTGGAGCAAATGCTTGCAGGCCAACGATTCAGTTGGGGAACAAGGACAGCCCAGGCAAAAACAGGTATTGCCATATCCAAACAAGGAATGAGCAAAGCACTCAGCATACCCACACAATCAATTCACATATAAGTGAATGCCAGCCATGGTAAATGACTGAAATGGGAAAGATATAGAAGACACAGGTTTTTTAATTTTTATTATTTATTTATTTATTTTTGTCAATTGCTTACAAAATAATAGGTATAAGTAAAACATAATGATGAATACATGGATACATATAAGAAAAATAAAAAATAAAACAAAAAAAGAAACAGTAGGACAGGGATGGCAGGCACGTTGGTGTGCTTATGCATGCCCCTTACAGACCTCTTGGGAAAGGGGTGAGATCAATAGTAGACAGTTTAAGGTTAAAATTTTGGGGGTTTAGGGAAGAAACCACAGAGTCGTCAAGTAGAGTATTCCAGACATTGACCACTCTGTTGCTGAAGTCATATTTCCTGCAATCAAGTTTGTTGATACTTGAGTTTGTATCTATGATTGTTTGCCTGCTTGTGCTTTGTTTATGGTTGAAGCTGAAGTATTCATTGACAGGTAGGACATTACAGTGTAATGATTTTATATACAGTACTACTTAGATCAGATCAAAAGTGGCATAGTTCTAGGTTTTCCACGGTCTAGAATTTCAAGTCTGGTGGCATAAGGTATTCTCTCAACGAGTAGAGGAATGGAGAACTCTTCTTATGAAATATTTCTGGACTTTCTCAACTATATTAATATTCAGATACGTTAATGTGGTTCCAGACTGATGAGCTGTATTCGAGTATTGGTCTAGCAAATGTTTTGTATCCTCTAGTTATTAGTGTAATATTACTAGAGAAAAAGCTATGTAGATTAGGTTAACAACTCTTAACGCCTTTTTGGCTATGTAGTTACAGTGGGCTCTAGCACTTAGGTCATTAGAGGATGAGTTACTCTAAGATCCTTGACAAGAGTTTGGATCATCAGCAAGGCTTGAACTATTCAAGCCTGTATTTTTATTTTCTGATAGTTTTTTTTTGCCATGTGTAAAACAAGAACATTTATTTGTTGAGATTGAAGTTGCCAAATTTGTTTGACCATTCTGATACATAATTGAGGTCTTTGTTGAAGGATAGCAAGTGTTCGTCTGTGGTGTCGAATAGCTTTACGTCATCAGCGAAGAGAACGCAGCTTGCTCTTGATATGATTGCAGAGGTCATTTATGTAGAGTAATGAAGAAGTGGTCCTAGAACATGCTTGGGGGGACACCACTGTTGACGAGGTACAGAATTTGATAGGACGCCTCCCAATTTTGTCCATTTCGTTGTCTTGTTTGACAGGAAATGCTTATTATCCAAGTTTATGCAGGTGTCCAGAGATACCGTAAGATTTTTAACTTTTAGTGGTAGTTTGTTTTGTAGTCTATGTAGATTGCATCTATTGCTTTTCCTGATCCAGTTGTGTAGTCCCTGTATGTTTTTGCATGTAAGAGTTGCAGATCACATGATATTTTGTTCCGTGAAACCAAATTGTTTATTACGAGAGTAGGTTGTTTGGTTTCTCAGTGCGAGGATGATGGATTAATAATTAATAATTGCCTTCCATGGACTTTACAGGTGACGCCAGCCATAAAGAGATTGGTCTGTAGTTTCAACTAGGCTGGGGTCTCCCTTTTTTGAAGATGGTGCATGACGTGACTTGTTGGCCATAGTTTTTGGGCAAGGAAGCTGCCGTCCTGCAAAGATTTTTCAAGATTATGCTTAGAGGTTCTGCTATGGGCAGTGGATAGCTTTTTAAGAAGTAGGCACATATTTCCATCTGGTCCCAATAGATAGAGATGGTTTTAGATTGCCGCTAGAATGCTTTGTCCCAACATTGTTTTTCTGTAAATCGATATGTAATTGAGTATCATTGTAGTGTCTGTGCGGTTCGACAAGGACAATTACTGGGGCATGATCCAATTGCTGCTTTACAAATACTGAGCCAAAGAATGTGTTAAAGAGGTTGGCTTTAATAGTGTCGTCGTTGCAATCTTTACCCTTAGGTCCTTTCAGAGGTGGGATGGACCTTGAGTATTTTTGTTTGTTGTTTATAAAATTGTAGAAAGCATGGATGGAATTGGTGTATAGAAGGTTTTCCTCTTGTTAAAATAAGGCACATGAGATAACATTTAAAATATAAAATACAAGATTAAGACATGTACAGATTGAATAGATCTTGCCCAGAACTAGCAACACTAATTGAGTTCTGTTGCCCTGCCATGAGTTCTTTAAGTGTGCATTGATCAGGACATAAGGGCTGTGTTGTTGTCTGCATGTTTCCACAATCGCAAAGGGCAGAAGCCACTGGATAGCCCCATTTGTTCAGAGTATCTCTGCATCTTATGATACTCTTATGCAGTGTATTCAACAATTTCCACACTTCTCACTTTTGCCAGACCCAGGGGTCAGTGCCTCTGTTGGTTCCATCCAGTGTTGATTCTCTGTAGCTTTCCATAGGTCATCTCTGCTTTTTTTTCCTTCAAAAAGTTTTCTATTAAAGCATTTTTTAAAATCTTAGAGCACCATATATAGAAATCTCACTTTCTCCTTGGCCCATGACCATTAAGGAGCATCTCACTTTCTCCTTGGCCCATGACCATTAAGGAGCCTTTGTGGCACAATGGTTAGAGCTCAGGACTGGAAGCTACTTCTGCAGCCAGCTGCCTACAATTTGGCAGTTCAAATCTCACCAGGCTCAAGACTGACTCAGCCTTCCATCCTTCTGAGGTGGGTAAAATGAGGACCCAAATTGTTGGTGGGGGGGCAATATGCTGACTCTGTAAACTGCTTAGAGAAGGCTGTAAAGCACTATAAAGGGGTATATAAGTCTAAGGGCTATTATTGTTGCTATTATAGATTATGGTTTCTGAGAGCAAGATCAGAAGATGTCGTCCTCTCACTCCTGCCCCTTTGTAAATGCACACCATGATTTCCAGTTTCATCCCATTCCTTTGATTTCCAGCTTCAATTCAAAACAGCTGTTTCCTAACCTGAGCTGTCTTATGGAGTGGAGGCCTCATTCCAAATCTAAAGCAGCCCCAGCTCCATGGCTGCAGTATCCAGAAAGTCCTTCCTCTCCAGCAGCTGGTTGCTGTCCTGTGCAGCTATTTCATCCTAGGCTTTCAGGAGGTGGCTGTGGTTTGTTTTAGGGCATTGGTGGCAAACCTTTTGGGTGTGTCAAAAATTCCAAAAATGCCTATGTTGGCATCTCTTTCCCCCCCCCCTTCTAGTCACCCTGGACAGTGGCACTTGATGGCAGTGCTGAGGCTGGCCTAAAGCAGAGGGTTGGATCTTGACTTCAGAGCTAGTGCCACCTTTGCCGCTCAAAAAGGTCATCTCATGCCATTCCCCAAGGTGTGCAAGTCTTGGGGAATGATGCAATTGCCCCTGCATCAGTGCTTTCCAGGATCTGTCTCATACCACTTACCTTCAGGCAATGTCCTCTTTCTGTGGTAAGGTCCCTGCAGCCTACCCAAGGCCACTCAAGGTCACCCAAGGCCTTTGTTCTTGAAGCAGCTTTGGAGAATGCTCTTCTGCAGCCTCTGCAGCTTCAAAAAACTGCCCAAACATGCCTTGTTTTTAGTGAAATTTTCAGAGGCCCTGAAATCTGTACAGGATCATGTCCTCTTATGTGACTTTCAGAAGCTGCATGAGAACACATCCGTTTTTCATATGGTCTCTGCTGTCTACAAAAATTGCTTGAAAATGGGGAGTGCTTTGGAGAATAGTGGTTGTTGAGTCCTGGTGAACAAAATGTTGTGTTGTGTCACCTTTGACATACATGTCAGAGGTTCAGCCTCACTGCTTTTAGAATCCTGAGACTGAATCCTTTGAAGTCAATGAAACTCATACTCCATTCAGCCTTATGTATCATTTCAGTTCTGGACAAAGTTCTCCTTGCTTTCCTGTCCCCTCCCCACAATATTGCAAAACTTTCCTTTCCTGTAATTTTGCATAACGTAATTAATTTGCAATGTAGGAATTTTACTATTTTATTTCATTGTTGCCAATCTATCAGTTCTTACATGCTACCAAGGACCTATATAGGAAAGGCACAGCCAGCTGTTCTATCTTGCTTTGATTATATTGTAGTATTTCACAATTTCTTGCACTTGCACTTTACTGTACTTGCTTTGAGATACAAGAACTGTAAGATGTAAAGGAGATGTGTGGGATAATACAAAGACTTGCATATTGCAAGGTTACAGATAAATTATCTAGGTTTGTTTGGCATTGGCTAAAAAAACTACTAGAAACATTCTATATTTACCCCACGTTGTGCAGGTTTGCCATATTAAGCATTGCTGGGTTTGGAGTTTAGAATTTTTTGATTATGCTGAAGTAATGTGGACATATATAAAGAGGAATTCCTTACATCATACGAAATCCCTTTGGATGCCTTTTTTCATGCATGTGAAGCATTGGTCAAAGTTATGTTCTAAATCAGAGCTGTCAAACCACTGGACCATGAGCTGGATGGGTAATGTGCTAGCCACGCCCACACCTGGTTTAGCAAAGTGGGAAGAAGTCCCAATATGCCACGTGACGCTGCTGTGACGATGTGAGTTTGATATCCCTGTTCTACATAAACCCCTATCCATGACTTCTCTGAATTTAATAACTATTCCAAATAAAGATGGTAGTAAACAGCTAAACAGCTGGTTTCTTAAATAATAGATTGACTTGCTGGATAAACACAGAACTTACTGCAACCTCAGGCTTTATGGATATTAAGTTGTTTCTTTCAGCACATTGCTCAAGGGTTTAGTTTTAGGATTCTGATGTGATTATGAGGGATTGTATTTCTATGGCTGTCCAAAATTTGCTCTGGCCATTCTCATAAATAACAGTAATGCCATTTCCTTTCTCCCACCCCAAATATCTTGACATGTGTGTCTTTCACAAATACTTTCTAATCAGTATTTTTATTGATTTAAGGCTGTGAAAGGGGGCAGAAAGGTGTAAGGAAATCTGTTTGTCTTTTTAGATTATTCTAGTTTTAGAGGTAGGAGTTGAGAAAAAAATCCATCACAGCTTTCCTTTATATCGAAATGTTCTGATCTGCCAAGCTTTGCATAATAGTATAATTCATTGATTTTTATCTGAATTACCAAATTTATTTATTGTATAATGCTAAAGGAAAACTTGCCATTCCTTCTATCCAGGAGGCATTATGCAATCTTAGATGTAACTCATTTAATTAAGGCTGTATATCACCTCCACACATTCCAGCTTAATATGATACAAACAACACCAGCATTTTAGGGCCTTTCCCTGAAACTTCTTCCAGTTATAACCATTGGAGTTTTACTGACTATATAATCTGAATAATTCTGGAGAACTCAGAAGTTTCTGCACTATAATGAGAGGTTTTAGTTTATTTGTTTATTTATAAAACATATTGGCAGCCCATCCTACCATAAGGTAACTCTGGGTGACTTACAGTTACATATACAATATACAGTTAAAACATAAACAGTTAAAAATCAAACATTAAAACCAAAGGCACATGGGGAAGGCAGGGCCAGGGGGGAAGGGGGAGGTGGGATCCATCATTAATCACCTCCCTTGCGCTGTTCCCATACTGGGGTCCCAAGCTGACTGGCAAAGCCACGTCTTGAGGAAAAAAACCCACCTTCAAGCATTTCAGCCTAGAACTAACTCAAAGCTAATACAAAGCCTAGGACTAACTCAATACACAAATTGTACTCTAATGATGTTTGGAGGTGATAAAATGACTTGTGAAAATGTGAGGGATCAGACATCTCAAGCAAACACAATTTAAAAGTTGTAAGAGCAACTATAGAAGGGCTTTAGACAGAGTTTAGCCCAGAACTATCTCAAAATAAACTACCTCACACAACTGCTGTAAAGGTAACAGGCTTATGCTATTAAGAGGGCAGGTGGGGTGAGGTTGCAGCTTTTTAAATATAGTAAATAGACTCACTCAACTTGATATGACCCTTTGACAAGTAAGAGTCGGGATGACACTGCCTGAATGAAGAGGCTTCTTTTTCATTTAAGGGATTTTATATATATAAATATTATATATAATATATATATATAGGGCCTCTTCGGCGGGTACTTACATGTGTGCTGTTTAGCTTCCTTCGGGAATTATCCCACATCATTGTAGTGCTGTTAAAGTTGTAGCAACATTTTCAGCAGAATCCCATCTGCCATCATCAAAGGCTTCTGTATGGATGTGGGTCTCACAGCTGCCTGGTTTCAAATTTGAGGCTGGTCCATTCTGATTGGCTAGGAGCCTGGTCTGTGTTCACTGGACTTGGAGTATATACATATATATATGTGTATGATATATGTGTATATCATATGTTATATAATATATATAATATATATATATATATATTTGTTTCTGAGGTTTGCGAGTATTTGTATGTGGATCTCTGGTTATTCGGGTTTTCTCCCGCGTAGAATTTGAAGTATCTAGGCAACGTTCGATGAAGTCTCATTCATCATCTTCAGCGCTGTTTTTCTTCAGCTCTGTGCTTCTCAGAGTGGGAGAAGAGAGCTGAAGAAACAAGCCTGAAGATGATGAATTGAGACTTCATCGAAACGTTGCTAGATACTTCCAATTCTACGCGGGAGAGAGAACCCGAATAACCAGAAGATCCATATATATATATATATATATTGAGCTAATGAGGATATAAGTAGTATTATAGAGTATGGATATATATACTATTAATTAATGATCATATATACTATTATAAAATATTACCTATATAATGAAAAAAAAAAGGGAGGAGAGAGAAAAACCCAGAAAATGAAATGTTGTCAATAAATATAAATGGATTGAGTTCCCCCATAAAAAGGAACAGTTCCATTTTTAAGCTTACCTTGTGGCTGATGCAACAATTAACCGTTATGTCTTTTTTCGGCCTGTATTTTCCCAATCTCTGCAGTTTTTTCATTCCATTTATCCTTACATCTCCAGGAGGCTACCTTTTGATTTATGTCAGGCTTGGTAAAGCATGTTCCCCTTTTTATCCACTTTGGGCACACACAACTGAAAATATCCTTCCCCTGTCCCTGTCCCTGTTCCTTTCCTTTTCCCAACCCTTTCCCTCTATCCCACTCTCCCCCTTTTCCTTCCTTTCACATTTCCCTTTCCTCCTTTCCACTTCCCTTTTTCTTTTTAAACCTTTAAGTTGCAAACTAGGCAGATTGGAATGAAATTAAAAGTTTTCAATTAATATTGCTTAGCAGCTTCCATGAAAATGAACCATCAGTTTCTATTTGCTAAAAAATTTCCATAGTCTACAATGGAACACAAGAATGAAGGAATACCTGGTTTCCTTTGTTTTAAATCATTACAGCATCAAAGCAATGATGGTACAATAAAGGGGTGGAAGAGAAAGAAAGGACTTGTATTTGTGTTCCCTTGGGAAGGGTTTATGAAGGCATCCATATGTGCAAAGGTCTGAAAAAGGAAAATAAAAGTATAAGGACTACTGAGGAATGGAACATCCCCTTAAAGGAAAAGGCAAGCGTTGGTATACTGATCTACTCAGAACCAGCGGGTATGAAAGACTAAGAGAAAGACCAATTATGGCATCAGGTCTTGTCTTCTCTTCTCATTTGGCGGCTAGAGTATTTGAGCTTTAGCTTCCATATCTGTCCTTCCAAAGAACAATCAGTGTTGATTTTTTCTAGAATTGACTGATTTGATCTCCTTGCAGTCCAAGACTCTTCAAAAGTCTTCTCCGATACCACAATCTGAATGCATCAATTCTTCAGCAATCAGCCTTCCTTAAGATCCAACACTCACAGCCATACGTTATGATTGGGAAAACCATAGCTTTGACTATATACTCTATGGTCTTGCTCTTGATCTTTCACATTCCCTTGAAATTTCAGCAGAGTTAGCTTTTTCCCAAAGGTTTTATTAGGTGAATAAGAAAAAAAAGCACTCTTCTGAAAAACTGCCAGAGGCTAGCCTATCTTCATCTGAGGGTCAGGGTCAGGCTTTTAAATGATTTAGCTCTCCTCAGAGGTGGATCAATGGCCAGTCTGTACTCGCTTTTCCTTTTCAATACTTGTGACTTTTAATATGGAAAATAGCAATCAAAACACATATTCCTCTCTGCACCAGAAACTATAAAAGTGAGGTAAAATGTTTTAATGTCTAAACACATCTCTGTGGTGTGTTTATGTGATCTATTCTATTTCATACACTCATAAATTGAAGTGTGCAACTGCATATTCTAGATACTTGGTCCCAAAAGGAGGAATAAAACCCACAAAAAACCTGCAGCACATAAAGTTGTCATCCAGAAGTGATTTGTACATTTTCCATTCGTATAGTAACAATGGTAGTGTTTTGAAAGCTGGCCTTCTTATCAAGACATAAACAATAATACAAATGAGAACATAATAGCTTTGAGTACACCTTAGTTCCAGGTGCAGATTATTTGTATTTTGTTTATACTTCTTGAATAAAGCTTGCTGCAGTTGTTGTCACTTTAAGAACGTATTTGAGTCATTTGCTCTAAGCAACACAAAACAATTTAAAAAAAAACACCAGGACTGTTTTTTAAGTTCTTAATTTTATGCAGATTCATCTCAAATAGAGGAAATGTCATGTCAAGTTCTGAATGGAGCTGACAAGCTTTTCCTGACAAGCTGACAAAAAGCTGACAAGCTTTTCCACACTTTAGACCTAACTTGTTTGTCTCTCTCTTTCCTTTGCCTCCCCTCCACCAAATAACCTTGAAAATGAAGTTGCTTTCTAAGTTTCCAGCTTTTCCTTTGCTTCAGTCACACTGAAGATTTGATGTTCTGTCCAGGCCATGTTTCTCTACTGATTGTCATATCACCTTGTCTGCTGGAGTAGGGAAGGGAGGGAGGGAGAGGGAGAGAAAGAGAGATATTTTTTTTTTTACAATTTTTCCTGTCACAAAGGTGCTTTGAAAAAAGGCAACTGGACTTTCTTAGAGGGTTTTTTTTTCCTCTTGAAAACATTTTGCTTCTCACCCAAGAAGCTTCTTTAGTTCCGACTGAATGGTGGAAAATGGAAGGATTTATATTCTTTGTAGTCATCTGGTCTTAAGCACTTTGAAGGTCAGTTGTTAGCTCTCTGACAGTCATTCTTTTGAAGTCTGCATTCTGGAACAGAGAGGACCACTGGTTTGAAAGGAGTCAAAAAGGCCATCTATATTGAAATTGAACAGCTCCCTTTCAACAGAGGGAGAGGGATATCTCCTGTCTACAATGTAGCCCTTTCAGCAGTTCCAAGAAGGTTCCACACCAATTTGCACTGATCAGGTGACTCCGAGGATACAGATAAATCCTCAAATGGACTCAACAACTCTCAGAGAGCTAACAATCTCAGAAACTAAGAAACTCAATCACTGCCTCAACTCCACAGTAGCTGAAAGCTATCAAGAACCTACTTGCCACCTCCGCTCTGTCTTCCTGCATAATCAACATTTGTGGAGCAGCACCATCTTGCCTTCTCAACCCTGCCTTTCCACATCCTGTCACTCAACTGGTAAGAGCTTGCTTGCCATCTCACTCCCCACTTCTCTACTTGTCCTAATGGTCAGAGTAACATTTCAGTGTTTGACAACAGGTTCATTTAAGTGTACAAAGCATCGTGGAAGTAGCAGCGTGAGTATTAATTTTGGAAATCAGACAATAATGAACAAGTCCTAACTGCAGTGCAGTGGCCAACTGTGAATTTATGTTTGTACTATCAGGGGAGGTGATTTCATTTAAGCAACATAAAACAAATATGAGATTAGTAAATATATTATGAACACTGAAAAAAAGAGATGATATTGGGAGATCTGCTTGTCTGTAGGTCCTTAGTTCTCAGACCTTTAGTTCTCAGATGTTGAAGAATATTCTGTTGAAGAATATACACAGAACACACTAACATAAAGTTTGGCCATTTAGTAATACAGGTAGCCCTCAACTTAAAACCACAATTGAGCCCAAAATGTATGTTGCTAAGTGAGAAATTTGTTGAGTGAGTTTTGCCCCATTTTATGACTTTTCTTGCCCTATTTGTTAAGTGAATCATTGCAGTGGTTAAATTAGTCACACACCTGTGAGTCTAGTTTCCCCATTGACTTTGCCCGTCAGAAAGTGACCCTGGGACACTGCAACCGTCATAAATGTGAGTCAATTTTCAAGAACCTGAATGTGAATCATGTGACCATGGGGATGCTGCAATGATTGTAAGTGTGAAAAATGGTCGTAAGTCACTGTTTTCAGTGCCGTAACTTCGAACAGTCACTTAGTGAACTGTTGTAAGTCAAGGACTACCTGTATTAAATTTTCCAGATGTTATGCTTGTTAATTTGAACTGTGTTCTGCAATACAACTCTATTAATTTGAAACATCTATTAATAAAGTAATGGATAATTATGAGAACTAAAGCAAAATTTGAATGGTGACACACATGGGGTCCATGATATTACACTTTGATAAAACATATGCCTGTGTCTATAATTGCTACTGGATGGCATTCTGGTATTCTGGATACCATTCAATTTAACTTCAGATGGGCTGAAAGTCAATTCATAGAATACCAAACAATCATACTTCAGGCTGGCAGGGATGATTACGGTATAAGTGCACCCTTTTTAGACTAGACAATTTATCAACAACATGTTTCAGGCTTCATTAATATCAGCCAGACTTGTAAACACAATGCAGTTTCTCTCTCACAGCCCAGTATCAACCATGCACTTCATAAATGAATCCACATAGATCTGTCAGATTGGGATATGAAGCCAATACCAGATTAGAAAGGAAATTGAAGAAGTATGTCTTACACACCCTCCTTGTATAGACAAGTTGAGCAACACTAAACAAATCAACAGCTCTTGCTAAATATCATTCTATTCAAATCAGCCTGAGGTAATGAGGCAATTATGCTAAGGAAGCAGCATTCAGTTAATCCACATTTGTATAAATGCTTTATTGTGTTTCACTATTTTAGTTTGCTAAAATCTGGTTATTGATCAAAATGATTTTTTTTTCTTCTCAGTCAAGTTTTGTGGATGCTCACCTTCTCATTGTTCTACTTCCTCTCTCTCGATATTAGGCCCACCATCAAACCCAGTGAGCTTTTTTTAAAAAAAAAATCTTGGAGGGCTTTGGTGATCACTGATATGCCAACCTGCTTGTGGGTATAAGCAAATAAATTCATGGATAACATTAAACTGCAACTGAAGATTTGTGAATTAGTGTGCTCATTTAGAAGTCATAGCATTCAAATGGTTGCTTTCTGCTTTTTTTTAACAACCTTGTGCACTTAAGTGACATGGGAAGAAGTTTGTATAGCTGCTATTTTTTGAAGATCTTGGCATCAAATGTATTTATTATTCAAGGAAATAATTATGTTTCAAAGATGTGGAAGTCAAAATATAATCAGTCTCCATATTACCAAAAGATGCCCTTCTCTGACATCAGAGGGACTGGTGTAAACCCAGCAGTCACACGAAGCTCTCCCTTCCCTCACTCCATCCCATATGAATTTCTGAAAGGGAGAAGGAGCGCCTTCTCAGATGGTATAGACAGGATCCATACATGGGATGTATTCAGCTCTGTTCGGCTATAGACTGAATAGAAAAACTGAAGGCACACCCCTTCTGGGCCACCATCTCCAGTTCTCAATGAAGTCGAGGCTTCTCTGTATATGCTGCAAGAGTCCCATCTTTGTATAACATTCATGATTAATAATAACTTAATTTTTAGTCCAATACCCAACATGATTGCCAGAACCTAAGAAAATGGGTGGGTCTGATCCTGTCTACACCATCTGAGAGGCACCATCTGAGAAGGTAAGTCTACCAACGCTCCTTCTCCAGAATGGTTTCGACAGGATCCATGTCTGGGACATACCAAAGCAATGTCCAATGGGAGGGATTCTAACTCTAATGACTCTGATCTTCTGGCAATACCTTTTGGAGTACTCTCCTTCCAAATTCTGCTTCCGCGGAAGTGAAAGAGTCAAGTTTATAATGTCTAACAAATAGTGAAGGAGTGGACCAAGTCGTTACCTTACATATTTCTTCCACTGAAGCCTGAGTACTCTAAACTGCTGTAGTGGCTGCACTACACTACTTGAGTGAGCCGTGATGCGAGATGGGACAGGTAACCCCTGTGCTTTGTAAATGTTAGCAATGGTTGCTCTAATGCAACTGGCTATGGAAGAAGACGACACTCTTTGTTCTAAAGACTTCTGATGATAAGAAATAAACATTGCTTCCATCTTTCTGAAGGAAGCTGTCCTTTTTATGTAAATATGGAGAGTTCTTCTTACATCTAAGGTATGCCAAAGTTTCTCTCTAGGATGAAATGGATTTGGACAAAAAGTTTGTCCAAAACAACTTGATTGGTGTGAAAAATACAGAGAACCAGATCTTATTGACAGAGCTGCAAGCTCTGATATCCTTCTGGCAGATGTAATTGCCACTAGAAAAATTACTTTAGACGATATGTGCTGTAGGATGACAGTTCTCAAAGGCTCAAAAGGTGAAAGCGTAAGGGCTTGCAGTACCTTGGGAAGGTCCCATGATGGAAATCTATGAATGACCTCTGGTCTTAAATTTGCTGCTCCTTTAAGAAAATGTTGAATTAAAGGCTTTTGTGACAATAAATCTGAACTTGGACATGAAGGTACTAATGAGAGCGCTGCAACCTGTTTACAGAGAGTACCTGGGCAAGACCCTTGTCCAATCCTTGTTGTAAAAAATCTAAAACCTGGGAGATTGAAGCCTCCCCAGGATCTGAACCCTTATCCTTGAACCAATTTTAACATACTGCACCTCTGTATGATTTGCCAATTGCACAGTGGCAGATAGGAAAGCACTCCAGAGGGTTAATGTCATTGTCCAGAAGATCATTGGTTGCCCTCTCCCCTCTTTGGAAGAGTTTCATAGTTCCCGCTGCCTTAAGAAAGTTCAAAACATTCTCAAAGATCCATCTCTTCCTGGGAATCCTTTTTTTGAACTATTACCATCTGGCAGACGGTACAGGATAATAAAAACAAGGATAAATAGGCTGAAAAACAGCTTCTACCCCAGGGCAGTCACTCTTTTGAGTTCTGCTGTATAGTGCAGTGTTGGTGTGGTGTTGGGGGTTTCCGGTTCAATGTGTGAAGGGTGAAAGATGTGTGTTTGTGTTTATTTTCATGGTCATGGTCATAATGTGCACTGACGATGGTGTTTGATTTTGTTGTATGAGGTGCAATGACAATAAAGTAAACTAAGTTCCAGAAAAATCTCCAAGTAGTCTCAAAATCCTAAGAGTTGATTGTCTTCTATCTGCCTGTATAGTGTTAATAACCTGTGTGGAAAGATCCACCTTTTTAAACAGTCTCCTCCTCTCAAGTGCCAGGTGGCCAAGTGAAGCCATTAATGCTCTGGATGTTGAATTGGCTCCTGGTTGAGAGACACCCTTTTGGGAGGAATCCTCCACAGACATGACACTGACAAACTGACCAAGTCTGCAAATATGGCCTCCTGGGCCAATATGGTGCCACAAGGAGAATCTCCGCTTTCTGCTCTAAGGTCTTCTTGATGACTGCCGAGATGAGAGGTAATGGAAGGAAGGCATAAGGGAGTCCCTTTGATCACTGACAGCGAAGGGCATTGACTCCCTCCGCTCCTCAGGATGGTAACCTGGAGAAGAAAACAAGGCAGTTGATGATTTGACTCAGATGCAAACAGATCCAATATTGGGTGACCAAATCTGTTGGAAATTTCTTGAAAAAGGAGCGGATGCAATGTCCACTCTGCCTCATCTATTGTAGATCTGCTCAGCCAATCTGCCCTGACATTTTGTGTCCCTGAAATATGTTCAGCTTTGCCTGAGAGAAAAATTTTTTCTGCCCATCTGCAGAGACAGGAAGCTTCTTTTTGTAATGACTTTGACTGTGTTCCTCTCTGATGATTAATGTGCGCCTTTGGGGCCACATTTCCTGTTAGGATTAACACATCTTGTCCCCTGCTTATTGCCTCAAATTCCTTGAGAGGTAGGTGGACTGCTCTTAATTCTAACCAACTGATATTATGCTTGATGTCAATAGCATCCCAAATGCCCTGTGCTACCTTATCTTGACAATGGGCCCTCCATCCAGAGAGACTAGCATCGGTAGTTATTGTTGTAAACTCCCTGTCTTTAAAGGAGCATCCTTTATCTAATGTTGAAGAGGTCCACCAAAGCAAGGATATTAACACCTTGGTTGGCAATCTAATTCGGATGGGAGAAATACCTTTCATGGATCTCTGAAAAGGTAATAAGAACCATTGCAATTAATGAAAATGCATTCATGCCCATGGCACTATATCAAGGCATTACTATTTTGCCTAGTAATTTTGACATTTGTGCTGGGGATGCCCTTCTTATGCAAAAGAAATGGGCTGCTAACGCTTTAATGTCTTCTCTTCTTTGTTGAGAGAGGAAAACTAAATCTAATTCAGTGTCTATTATTGCCCCTAAATATAAACATTTGGTAGATGGTTCAAACTTTCTCTTTTCCTGATTAACTGAAAATCCATGAGTAAGGTTTGTCGGGTAATGGTTAAGTCTCTAATAGCTAACTCACGGAGGACTGATAATATTAAGATATTGACCAAGTAGGCCAGTATCCTAATTTGAATATTTCTAAGATGGGCTGTTACAGCTGCTAGGATTTTGGAAAACGCTCTGGGTGCAGATGAAAAATGTCAACCTGCATAACAAATTCTTAAATACTTGCAATGGTCAGGTAAAATTGGAATCTGTAAATACTCTTCGGTAAGGCCAATTGAAACTAAATAGACCCCATGTCTCACTTTCTTCAAAATAGATTGAAGTGTGTGCATCTTGAACCTACGAACCTGTGCCTTCTCTGGGGCTACTTCCACAGCTTGGATTGTTAGGAGGTGCTGAATTGCCTCTTCTATCTATCTCCTTTTGTGTATGTTTGAAGATACTGGACACCTGATAAAAAATCTAGGGGCCTGGCTCAAAATTCAAGTGCCAGACCTTCCCTTGTTGTCTGTCTAAGCCAAAGATCTAAGGTTGCTTTCTCCCATTGGTCTGCAAAACTTTGTAATCTATCACCAACAAGAGTTTACAAGTATTTTCAGAACGGCCTGTTTGATGAACCATGGAATGACTGTTTGATCTGTGGTTGAGATCTTGCCTTGTAGTTGTTCCCTTGAGCCTGTTGAAAATGTTACTTCTGGCCGAAGTTTGCTTGATTTCTTTGGCTGGTAGATATTTATCCCGTGATTTGATGACAACGGGATCGAAGGGTGCCCCAAATAGCTTTCCACCTTTGTATGGTGTGGATGCCAGCTTCCATTTCTTCCTGGTGTTGGCCTGCCAATACCTGAGCCAGATTAACCTGCATGCAGCAATCACCGAAAAACATGGCCCATGAGGTGAATTTGACAGAGTTCAAAGCTTCGTCTGCTGTATATTTTGATGCAGCTATAACTTTGTTGAAGTCTAAGTGGGCTCTTATATTGTTTGTTGGTACCTGCTGCTGCATTTGTCTTAGCCATATCACAGCGGCCCCAGAGAAAAAGGAAGCCACTGTGGTAGTTTTGACTGCCCATACAGCTGCCTGGTGTATCTTTCGCCACATTAAATCAGACTTTTTGTCCTCTCCTTTTAGGACATCATCTTCATCACTGAGGTTAGTTGAAGAATATGCTAAAGCTAGCACTGGGTCATCAACCCCGGGGAGCTGCAAAGTTGCTGCTAATGGTGTGTCAAAGACTGTTACCCCAGGACCTGAACGAGGGACATCTAGCTGTCTCTGCACCACATTAAAGAATATTTTGTGGGAACTTCTGCTTCCACTTTTGGGTCCATGAAAAGGCTTCATTGCCCCGTTTGTGAGTTATACAAGGTATCTCTTTGTTCAATTCTAGGCCGGTTGCGCTCTTGGCTTCAGCTAATAATGCTTTAAATAAATGTGGTTTAAACAGGCCTTTGGTATCAGATATCTCTGTTTCTGTCTCCTCTACAGAAAGAGATTCTATTTCGCTTACTGAATACTCAGATTGTTTATCCTCTGAAGTATTAGAAGACCATGTTTTGGTCATAAGTGTTTGTCTAAGGGAGTGGGAATGCCTCCTACAGTGGGAGGGACTTACTCTAGATTCTGCCTGATTTGGACTGTTAGTCTGAAGTTCTCCCATCATTCCCTGACCAATAAGTTATGTAAAACACTGCTGAACCACCAGCGGTATTAACTGCCCTCCTGTTTCAGTGTGTTGCATTTGCCCTTATCTAGTTAAAGGAGGAGCCATTGGTCTTGGATTACTCAGGTAAGAACACCCTGGAAGTTCAGAATCCTCTGTGTTAGAAAACTACTTGGCCCAAATTGTCCATGACAGATCCCAGTTGGGAAAGAATAGATTGACTTGTGTGATTCCCCCTTAGGAGTATTTAATTGCAGTGATTTCATTTGTTCTTTTGAATTCTCCTCTACTTACTTGACCAATGCATTAGGTAGTCTACGCTCGGCCTGCTCATCAGCTTTGGTTTTCCTAGTAGCTCTGGCCTTGGCCCTGATTTTGTCAGCTGCCTCCTGAACTGATCCTCTGGTTTTACAGGTTCTTTTACCCCTATCTTTTTGTTGATTGGAAGCAATCAGATGTGAAGATATTGTGTTGGAAGATTCCTCCATAATGTGGAGTCAGTCACAAAACTGACTGTAACATTACTCTGATTATATCAAATAAAAATCAAAACAACAATTAATTGTAATGCATCTTGTTAAATTCTTTAAGAAAATCTTTTTCTGATACTTTGACCCTCAGATCAGAGTTTCACCAATTTCAAGACAATTAAATAGCTCAATAACCAGAATCTTTCAAGGTTAACTGTCTATAAGCAGTATAGCTCTAGTCGTGAGGCACACAGCACACAAGGGTAGAAAAGCTGAGGAAAAATACCTCTTGTCTTTTTTCTGAGACTTTGCCCCTCAGGGCAGAATTCCACCAGTTTGATGACAATTAAATAGCCCAATAACCAGAATCTTTCAAGGTTAGTCTATGAGAGGTATAGATCGGGTTGTGAGGCACACTAGAGCTGGCTAGAAAATGGCTGCTTCTACAAAATGGCGCTCCTGCCAATTTAAACCATAACCAAGTTGATTTTATCTTTGCTGGAACCTCGTTGGGGCTAACACAGCAGCTCTGCTTAGACTTGTGCTCCCTTATTTGGGCAGGCTGTCTGACAGGCTTTTCGAATAAAGATGCCTTCTGTGCTCGGACTGCTTAGCGCTCCCTTATATGGGCAGGCTGCTCAACTGGCAAAAGTTACCTCTTCAATGCCCCCAAAACTCTGTTCCAGGTTTTTGGAAGCGATCTCTGCAAACTCCGGACTGTGGAAGTCTATTTGCTTGAAAAAGCCGATGGAATAGAGGCTTGTGATCATAATAAACATCGAGGGTTTTGAAAGGCCTAAGGTGCTATTAGTCCCTTAAGGACTGATGTGTGGTTAGTCCAAAATAACAAATCTAAATTAAAAATACTACAAAACCCTTCTATGGATAAACTATAGAGGAACAAGATTAAAAATGTCCATCTCTGCTGAGACTGAATAGAAGAACTGGAAATGGTAGCCCAGAAGGGGTGTGCCTTCAGTTTTTCTATTCAATCTGTAGCCAAACAGAGCTGAATACATCCCATGCACAGATCATGTCAAAACCATTCTGGAGAAGAGAGGCTTACAAAAAAGATAGTAGGAGGAAAAGAAGAAGAAGAGGAGGAGTAAGAGGAAAAGGAGGAGGAGGACTGCAACAAACACACATGATGTTGGGAAACTAAACAAACCTGTAAGTCAATTCATCAGAGATGGGAGCTTAAAAACAGAAACAAAGAGATGATGCCTGTTTCAAGGAGTGCCATTGTGCACCTCCAGATTCCTGGAGAACAGAAGTTTTCCTGACTACTGTCTCAGTATCAGCTAGACTAATAAACATCTTTTTCATTTACCAATCTGTTGATGAAAGCTGACAATGGAAAAAATCTAGACAAGAAGTTTAGGGAGATAGTTGCTGAGATTGAACAGCCAGATTGAACTGGCTCTTTTTGAGGAAGGCAAATTATTAAGAAGCATACTTAAATATTTGTATTTGCAAAATCCAAATTATATTTATATTTGATTTTAATTTAAGCAATCAATAATAATAGAAACAACCAAAGCACTGCATCTACCTTCAGCTATAACAATGCTGGTAGGGGCAATCTTTTAGCAGCTTAATGTTTTTTCAAAGGCAAGAATTGCAGAAAGAAAATGTCGACTTTAATGAAGTAGGCAGAATCAGAATTTTCTGGTGTTTTTTTCTTGGATGTGAGAAACAGTATGGGATGGTTCAGGATTTGGATTGAATAATATTTTTGTACTCTCTTATTAGTCAGCTCAGTACTTCAAGATGGTTGACAGGAAAATTGTTCATGGAACATGGAAAATTGTCATCCTGCTTTTGAGGTGTTGGTAAGTAGAAAGAGTTGTACTGTGGAAATGCCCTTCTTGTGATTTTTTTTTCTCTTGGTATGTAAGGTAGACGTTGATACCTGCTCACCCAGCTTACCATTCACTTGAGCTACAGTTGTGTTGAAGAGAATGCTGGCTAAATCTTTTTAATGCTTTGCATTAAACAGTCCAATAATCATTTTCTTTCCAGAAGAATCTTTGGAAATGGGAAGAGTTCCACAAAATGGAGGCTAACATAGGAAATAATGTAGATCAGTGGCCTAGGCAAGAAAAGGCCCATACAACAAAAAAATTATGGTAGAGTCTCTGCTGCCAGCCTGGATCTCCTTCTCTCTGCCTCCTGTAAATTATTTTATGTCTTTTGCAAGTTAAGCATTTTCTCCTCAGGAAAGGAGAGTGGTAGCCTGGAGAATGTGAACAAACACATGGGCCAACTTCAAAACAGAGTCAATCTATGAATGAGTTTTCTATTTTTCCATTTCTGCTTTATAAGCTCACCCTATCTCAGCCCATATTTCCATTATCAATAAATATGTTGATATGCATTCTGATCCCTTGCTGATTTGTACTATTCTACAACAGTGTAAAACATTCCACGGACAAAAAAGTGTTCGAGAAAAACTTTTCCATAGACTTAAACTGTAAGAGCACATTGTAATTTTAGCTGTGATTAAAGCACGTTGTTGTCATTGCATGCTACGGATACATAGAAATACAACCAAGTAAAAACACAGTATTAACCCATCAGAAGGATTATTATTATAGGATTGGACCTAAGTTGGAAGGGATTGTTTTAGTGGACAGAAAGGAAACATAACTAATGAATAATGCAGCCTTGGCTTTGCAGGTTGGATTTGTATCTGTAGCAAGATGGAATTAGTGGGGAGAACAGAAGAGAAAATATTTTCCTTTCTAATTATATGTTGCTTTAAGCTTCATGTTTGCTTGAGGTTAAATACATCACAGTGCTATGGCTCTCATCTGATATTCTTTGGTTACAATGTTATCTGATCAGCATTGTCTATTTGTGTTTTCCTGGAATCAGTTCAATTTCCCCACCTATGCTGAGAATCAAGACAGATTCCTGACTTACACAATCATACACAAACATGAAAATAGCACATATGTCTCCCCCTCCCTCCAAATCAAAACCTGTCAGAACTGAACTTACTGCTTGTTTAACATTCTGGAGTTTTTAGAGAGGCACTTTGGTTTTAGAAAGATAGTCAGGTAGATAAATGGTAAGGACCTAAAAACAAAATATAGCTTTTTCTTTAATGGAGGATATTTTTGACCTTATCAGTGTAATGGTCCAGTCTACTTTGTAAAGAATGGGATAGGATGTGTTCTGTATGTAAATAGTTGGCTCCAAATAATACATTCTGATTGGTTGTTTAAAACTAAAAGGGATTGGT
>BHFT01056335.1:0-21512 GCA_004320025.1 Laticauda laticaudata
CGGATAACAACGGATGGAACATTTTCTCGTCCGCTTTGTCCTTTTTACATACTTTTTGCATCCGTCGGCCTATGTGACAGGCCCTTTTTGGCCAACAAAGATGCTACAAGTTGTGTTACCATGGACCAGGCACTGGGGAAAAAATATTAGAAACAAATAACATGTGACTCTTATTTTTCAACAAATAAAATTGCATTACTGTCAGAACAATTTTTTACGACTTTCAATGTTCATAGATGCTTTGGATTTTCCTAAACCACAAATCGAACAAATAAGAAAGTGCTATGTTTGAAAATTAAAAACACTACAGTTCCTAAAGAAATAGATACTGCCAGAAGTTAACTTTGGAAAAATGTATTACAAGAAATAAAGTTAAGGAAATCTAAGAATTTATGGTATTAAGGATAATACCATAAATGTTATAGCACTGTACTATTATATACTTACCAAGATCCTTAATGAGTGATAATGCTTCCCATGATATAAATGCTCCTCCACCATCATCCATTGCTCCCTGACCCACATCCCAGCTGTCCAGGTGTCCACTAATTAGTACAACCTAATGAAATAAAAATATTTACATGAAAACAAATTAGACAGTTCATCCCAAGGATATTTATAGAGTTATTTTTTCACCAGATGTAATTCCGGTAATGGGAACCACAATTACATCAACATTGTGATAGTGTAATTGAATGTGCTTTGTGACCATCATTTTGTTCTATTGGGAAATTATGATAACCAAGGACTTCAAAAGGATATCCATCAACTTACTACTTTTAATATTGAAGATTTGGTTCTACAATATTTGAGTTAGTGGGTATATATTGTGAAGATCACTGACAAGAACAGCTTAATTATATACTTTCAGCAAGATTGCCTTTATGACTTTGTATGTTTTTATGTATTCTTTTTAAAAAAGATTTCTGGATGTTTGTCTTTTGTGTATTGTTCAGTCACAAGATTTGAGTTAGGCAATCATACAAAACTCATAAGCAGTTCCTAAATATTTGACTTGGTTTGCTCTGTTATGATAAGGCTTAATTCTGGTGTAGATTCAAGAAATGGCAAGGTTAAATAAGAATATTTATTCCATATTAGGATGGAGCCACTTAAAACAACTGACTTTCCTCAGTCACACGAAAGCGCAGTCCCATTTAATACCATCATAGTTTTATTTCCAGTGCTTCTTTATCCAACTTCCTTCCCAACAGACCTTTTGTTCTAAGTGCTTGATCCTGAAATGGGCAACTGTTAGATTTTTATAAAAATCTGACACCTCTTTTCTAAGAAAATCTGGCTCTCAGTTCTTACAAGTTTGACATTCTGAATTAAAGTCATGGATGATGAAACAAGATAGGTGGCATCGAAACTTGCTCATTTACAAAAAGGAAAATGCAATGCCATTTCTGATTTCCCAGAAGGCAAACTGAGGAGATCTTTCTCAATCACCTAGTTACATTTTTTCAACTCTTTCATTCTTTAAGATAATACCTCTTTGGGATCAAAGGACATTCTTAGAAATAAAACTGATTCAGAAGTTGGTGCTTTTCTGTCCCTTCTCATTCACCTCTTTACATCAATCCTTAAGGATGACACAAACTGAGGGCCCAGAGCAGGCCAGGACAATCTGGAGCCTTGGATGATACTGCTGGAAGGGGTTAATTTACCTCCAAATAAGTTAACTTTAATTCAACCAAGATTATAGTATTTCAGCATTTCATAACAACCTCACTTATTCAACACCAAGTAATGAGTGGGAGAAAAATCAAAGGAATAACTGCTATGTATATAGTCTGGAACAAGTGTAAATTGCTTGAGTTGTTTCATCAAACACAGATGTCAGTAAATGCTAGTAGGTCTTGCAATGAATTATAGGTTAGTTTATAAATGAATAGGAAAAAAACTATATTTAAATGAGGAGCAATGTCTTCTTAGCAACAGTGAAATATCCCCCTACTAACACAGCATGATGTTCCCTGGCAATCAAAGTGGCATATGTATTGCCTGATAGAGAATTATTATTATTATTATTATTATTATTATTATTATTATTATTATTATTATTATTATTATTATTGTTGTTGTTGTNATTATTATTATTATTATTATTATTATTGTTGTTGTTGTTGTTGTTGTTGTTGTTGTTGTTGTTGTTGTTGTTGTTGTTATTTTCTTAGGAAAGGAGTCACACTACTCAGTAGGCAATTTTGAATCAGAAAGTGTTGTTGTCTGCTGTGGGATTAAGTGTGTGCCTAAAAATTTCAAAATGTTGTTTTCAAGAGAGGGCCAGTTCCAGCAGATTAAGAAACGAAAGAGAAAAGCTGCATTTTTCAGTTAGGCCACTTGTCTTTCTAGCAGCAACTCTCTCTGCTTTGATTGGCAATCCCTACAGAGTAGCATTTCTCAATCTTGGTAGGTTTCAGAGTAATTGGACTGCAACTTTCAGAATTCTACAGTCAACCTGGAATTAGAATCCAAACATCTGAAAGTTGCCAATGTTGAAAGACACTGATCGAGGTATAATGATTTCCATATTCCATGCTGAAGCAAATCAAGAGACATTTAATGATTGTGGTATTCTATAAAAGTGCTCCTATGTGTTAGTTTTCCAGATTTTCCATTATGTGAGAGAGGTATTTTATTGTCCCATGGCTTTTCTATCAATGATCCATTCTGTGGTGCTGAGGATTCTGTAAAAGCTTTTAAGTAGCACAATTAGATATATCAGTAACAAATACAGCAGGTGAACTCATAAACTTTGCATAAAATGTTTCAGTATCATTTAATTTTCTCTTTGAAGAACTCTAGGGAAGCCAGAAATACATATTTATTTTCTTACTTTTTGATTATTTTTGCCATTCCAATATCTTCTCTGAGCAGATACATAATGTATTCAACAATATTATGGATTAACAAAAGAGAAATTTCAAAACAGCGATTCTGAAACTGAAATTCTAAACACTTCAGCAGAGAAGGATGTCAGGCATTTCTTTGCCTAACATCAAAGATAAGAGTCTGGCAGTTGAGTGAGCTTTTTTTTAGCACCTTTTACAAGCGGGCATGGGAAATGAGATGAGTATTTTTTTAAAAAATAGCTATCAACCTCTTTGGAGAACATTTTACAGAATCCGAAAAGCAGATACGGGAAGAAGGATTAATTTAGATATGGCTCATCAGATCAACAGGGATTTGAGATAATGCAACTGCGGAAGAACTAACACCATGGAATTCAGTCAGAAAGTTAATATCTTTGGGCTTTGGGTTAAGTGATTGTCCCATGTTTTCAAAGATACCTTCCTGAATAGTGCAAGAGAGACAATAATTGGAGTGCAATTATGTTTCTTGAAAATAGTTTTAATCCCTGGACCCTCTTCTATGAGAGACATAAAATTCAGAACACTGAGTTCAATCCCTACATGTATGCATTATATATCATGAAGGAAGGCCAGCCATCTGAGTCACTGATTGCAATGCTTTCAATGTTATGAAGGGTTCAGTTTGCAGGCAGTGGGAGGGAGTCCTCTTACATTGAATGTAAAGAGCCAGTTTGGTGTTGTGGTTAAGACATTGTGTTCCCTGGACAAAGAATAAAGAAGGGCAATGAAAGACAAAATGTGTATATAGAGATTTTCCACATTGTTTACAACCCTGCCCGCATCCTCTGTGTGTGTGTGTGTGTGCATGCATGCGTATGTGCCTTCAAGTTAGTGCTAATTCCTATCAACTGCCTGGAGAGGCCTGACTTCAGATTTCAGAAGTGGTTTGCTATTGCTTTCTTCCTAGGCAGGAGTGGGATGCTACCAGTTCGCCCCAGAACTGGTAGCTCCGAAGAGCAGCTGACACCGAACCGGTTCGCTGCCACAATCTTCTGGTTGTGTGTTTGGCCCACCCACCTACCCAAGAGTTCTAGGCTGTCCTTTAGTCTCTGCTTTTTCTTCCTCAGCTGCTTTGCACGGCACAGCTGAGTGCTGCTCATCAACTGGAGCAGGAGAATGTTTGCTGGAGCTGGTAATTTGTAAGTAATGCATGCACTTGAGTAGTGTGCAGGCGTGTGCAGCATGCATTTGGCACACATGAACATAAAGTGAACCAATTGTTATGCCAGTAGGATCCCACCCCTGTTCTTAGGGCTTACAGATAACAGATAATCAGAGTTGGAAGGGACCTTGTAGGTCATCTAATCCAAATTCCTATTCAAGCGGGAAACCCTACACCATTTCTGACAAATGGCAGTCCAATCTCTTCTTGAAAGTCTCAAGTGATGAAGCTCCCACAACTTCCGAGGGCAAGCTGTTCCATTGGTTGATTGTTCTCATGGTCAGAAAGTTTCTCCTTATTTCCAGGTTGAATCTCCCCTTGTTCAGTTTCCATCCATTATTCCTTGTCTGTTGTGTGTTGACCAAAACTGGATGCAGTACTCTAGGTGTGGTCTTACTAAGGCTTTATAGAGTGGTATTAGTACCTCCCTTGATCTTGATTGTATCCCTCTGTTAATACAACTTAGGACTGCATTAGCTTTTTTGGCTGCTGCTGCACACTGCTGGCTCACTGCTGAGAGAGGGTGACCAGACCAAGGCCTCCCAACTGATTCCAAGCTAAGGTTCGACTACTAGTCTCTCTGTTTCTAGCCTGCTGCCTCAACCACTACACCAAATTGGCTCGCTAGTATTCTTAATCATTTTCTATAGAGGCTAGCCAACCTTTTGTTTAAGAGTGATGAGGATGGAGGATCCAGCATAATTATTTTCCTTGCCTATAAAAGCTACATATTTTAAAAAATGCCTTGAATAGTTAGACTTTATTTAATATTCTCACTATTTTTAATCATCATTTTAGAACTCATTTATCAGTTAACAGCATCTAATTAGATGCATTTATCATTAATTGTCTGCTAATTACCAGTTTGCACAAAATTCTCATAGGAAAAATGTATTCCTCACAGCAATCCACAAATATAGTGGGAATATTATAACATCATTTATGTTAATTTATTATTTCCTCCCTCCAGATAACTTCATCAAATTTGGAAGTGCAGAGAGAGACACATTAGACAAATTGAAAATTGGACTGGGTCACTGGTAGTAAGGAATGCTTAACTGGTCTGCATAATTTCTCTAAGCTACTCAACCACATACCTAGAGTGTAAGGCAATACTGTATAACAGCAGCAAAATATTATAGTAAAAAGTGTTTTATATCTTCTGATTTGATTAATAAAAATGTATAACAAAAATACTGTCTCATCCTATTTGTGTATCTCATTTTTCTACCAGTGTCTTAGTAAAAATACTTTCGTTGCTTTCATGTGAGAAAGTATATAGTTTATTATCTGCCCAACGTAACTAGATTACACCAAACAAATAGAAGCAATAGTACAAGTCATGTGCTGAATTTTTATTATGCATGCCATGAAAGAAATCAAAAGGAAATGTGCAGGAATAATAGTGGGTCTGCATTTTATATATGGGTTTTACTTGAACTTATTGATTACTGTGACAAAAGGTTATCATTTTCTAATATAGATGTCTATTAAAGAACCTCAAAGGACCTTTCTCTTCACTTGCTGCTATTCATGAGAAAATACAATAGCTGTCTGCAAAAGTCTCTAGGAACATACTATGACAGAAGCAACATGATACCAAACAGGGAGTTACACTGCGCATCATTTCTCATCACTGGATCCAGCGCCATAAGCAGAAAGAGAAAGCAGAAATACACAAACCGCTCTTGCTATTCATAAGCATGTACTATCTCATATGCTACTTTTGCCTTTTCTGTTATATAAAGATTTTTTTGACTTGGGGAAATGCACAGGTGGGATACAAGCAAGTCCCAGTTTCAAGGAGACCTTTGCCAAGAGTCATTTCCCTTCCCCTTGTATTAATACTGATCCAAGTTGGGCAAGGATGCTCATGGATTCAAGGCCACCCTACTTAATGGATCCTATCACTTTTTATTTCAAAGGCAACACATTTTATAAAATCTACTCATTGGGATATAGCTCCCAAAGGCTAAGGTTAATTCCTGGCTTTTTGAACTACTCAGATGTGCTCATTATTTGCCTGTCCCAAGGAAAGAGCAACTATTTAACAGTTTGAAAGGGATGCAGGGATGCTTTTAAAGTTGGCTGAAGATGAAACTAATGTTATTAAAACAGTTCCATTAAAGGATGGAAATGTTATTTTATACAGATAAATATTTAGGGCTTGTGTATTGAATGCCATTAAGGAGAATAATCCACTGCTTTCTTTAGGAATGTTTTTCAAACTGTGTTCTGTAGAACTTGAAAATTTCACAATAATTTGATGGCATCCTGTAAGAGACTAAGGGGGATAATAATAATAAATAATAACAACAAAGTCGCAACAATGGTGTATTGGAAGATCTGCAAGAAATACCATTTGCCTGAAAGAAGAACTGGTGGTACCATAAAACAGAAAAAGTCACAGAAAATGAAAAAGTTAAATTGCTCCGGAACTTCAGAATCCAGACAGACAAGCACCTGCCACATAATACCCCAGACTTAACAGTTGTGAATAAGAAAGACAAAAAAGTCTGGATAGTGGATGTGGCAGTGCCTGGAAACAGCAGAATAGAAGAGAAAGGACTGGAGAAGATAACAAAATACAGAGATCCACAAATAGAAATAGAATGACTGTGGCAAAGGCAAGCAAGGGTAGTACCAATAGTAATAGGCACCTCGGGTACAGTCCCAAAACAACTGGAGCACCACTTGAACACCATAGGCATTGACAAATTTTTTCAATCAATTGCAAAAGGCAGCTTTACTTGGAACAACTTACATTCTGTGGTGATATCTTTAACTCCATCAAACATCCAGATTTGCCTATCCCAGGTCCTTGGTAAGGACTCGATAGGTAGACAAAAATACCAAACCCAGTCTGAACATCTGGCTGACTGTGCGACAAATAATAATAAAAAATAATTGGATAATCAAGTGCTTAGAAATAACAGGATCCAATTAGTGAAAACATCAGAAAATTTGTTCAAAGATCAATGGCATCATGGAAGACATAATTGCTGGTTAACGATAGACTGAGAGGGATGACTATCAAGAGAGGAATCTTTCAACGAGATTCACTGTTACCACTACTGTTGGTCATTGCAGTGATTTTCCTGTTAACAACACTGAGCAAGTTAGACCATTTTTCATCAAATATCAAAAATATCTGCCAGGATATCCCATCTTCTTTAGGTTACACTGGCCGACGGATGCAAAACGTATGTAAAAAGGACACAGCGGACGAGCAAATTTTCCATCCAATGTTATCCGCTCTCAAAAGTGCCCCAAATTTGCATAAACAGAGAGGACAACAGCGGAAAGGAACGGACGTGGGGAGGATGTAGCGGGGATGTAAAGCGGATATTCGTAGGAAGCCTAGCAGATGAAAGCAGATGGAAGCGGATGACGCATCTGCAGGGCTTCCGGGGGAGAACAGCGAAGCGGACATGTAGCGGAAGGAGCGGATGCGTAGCGGATGTGTAGCGGATGTGTAGCGGATGCCGCGGATGCATCACAGACGCCTATAGGATGCATAGCGGATGCGTAGTGGATGCAAAGCGTTCACTGCGCATGCAGGGAGGATGAATTGCGTAAGCTCCGCAGATATAAAAGGAGGCAGCTCACAAGCAGGTCACCATTCAGAGGAAAGACCTGCTGCCAGAGACATCTTGAGAGAACACCACGGGGAAGAAGAGGAAGCCTATGCCTACTCCTGCCAACCCTGGAAAGAAGGACAGAACCACCATCCCACCCCCTGGCGCTGACTCTGAAGCTCTTGGTGCTGCTGCTGCTGGTGCTCCTGGTGTTGCTGCTGGTGGTGCTTCTCCTGCTGGTACTGCTGGTGCTTCTCCTGCTGCTGCTGCTGCTTCTCCTGCTGCTGCATGTAAAACACCTTCTGAAAAAGAATTGCTCTCAATACTGTCCATATATATAGTCATCATATTGCAATGGAGTTTGAATTGGACAAATGCATCACCCTTACCATCAAGTTTAAACTGGATGAAATGCTATCAAGGCAATTAACATCCACACAGTCACTCAGGTGCTTAGATTGGACCTAGGATTTTTATCCACATATAAAGTCCACATATAAAATCCAAGGACCTGGAATAGGCAGGTGTTGTTGTTTAATAATATTAAAGGTATTGTTACGCAATGTAAGCTGTTTCAAGTAAAGCTGCCTTTTGTAATTGACAGATGGTGATTTTATCAATGCCAATGGTGCTGCATGATTTGGACTTGCACCAAAAGTGCCTCTTATTTGTGGTACAATCTTTGCTTTCTTTGCTGCAGTTCTACTTCTATTTGTAGGGGTTTATATTTTGTGATTTTCTCCAGCTCTTCTTTGTCCTCTATTCTGCTTTCTCCAGGTATTGCAACATCCATTATTCCGACTTTTGTTTATCTTTCTTATTAAGTCTGGGATGTTGTGTGGCAGATGCTTGTCTGTTTGAATTCTAAAGTCCCAGAGCACTTTCACTTCTTCATTTTCTATTCCTTTGTTTTGTGGTCCTTCCAGTTCTTTCTTGCAAGAGAATGGTATTTCCTGCAGATCTTCCAATGCACCATTGTTGCTACTTTTTTATCCTGTTGTTTGTAGTTAATTGCAATAATAATTAAATATGATTATGTTAATCCTAGTAGTGGTAAGGGCAGCAATTGTAATGGGAGAAATTACTCCTCTTGAGCAGGCTTGCTGGGATGATAGCAGTAAAACCTCCAATGTTCTGAATTAGGATCACAAAGAAGCAAAAGAATAGACTTCTCCAACTTACTCTCTGTTTTTAAAAGGTGTGCCTGTGTGTGTGCATGTGTGCATATATGTGTGTGTATGAATAAATAAATGTACAGTATATAAATCATAAGTATGGTTGGACACTTGAATTTGGTGAATGGGGGACTGAATGTCAATGGATAAGTTTCTATGGCAGGGGTCTTCAAACTTGACAGCTTTAAGACTTGTGGACTTCAACTCCCAGAATTCCTCCTCCAATCATGTTAGCTCAAGAAATTCTGAGAGTTTAAGTCCACAAATCTTAAACTTGCTAAGTCTGAAGACCCTTGTTCTATGGTCTCCAAGCTGGTACTCAAGCCTTTTCTCGACCCCTTTCTAGAGCCTGAGAACTATTGATAGGACTTCCTTGTCCCATGAAAACATATTTTTATGACGTTCAGATACATGGAGTGGGGGTCAGACAGTCAAACAGAAACAGTTGTTGGGCATTTCTAAACTGCAAAGATTGACATGTTCTGGTCCACATTTTATATTGTCAAATTTCAGTAGATCTGAAGTTCTGAAATTCATATTTCTTTTGGGAATAGCAAGGGTAAAAGAAAAAAAAAACTAATTTTCAGCTACAGTTTCAAGTGTTACAAGTGGAAGAAAATGTTATCAGCCTTGGCAAGCAAAGTGAACAGGTGTGACCAGGATGAAAATGAGTTTAAAATAGTTAGGTGGGAAGCTATTTTCTTTTCTTTTCAACAATGCCTAAAAACGCTTTGAAATGGAATAACCTAAAACCATGAAATGTCCTTTTGTGCAAGAAAAAGAAAAGATTCTTACATGAAAATTCAATTGAAAAAGTGATGTGGAAAATAGGAAATGCGAGAAAGCAAAATAAAAAAAAAATTACAGCAACTGAATCATTCTATACAATAGGAAAAGGCAGATGTCACAGTCCTGTAGAGGCTGAACAATTTTGGACAAAATTGTTAGGCTTTATCTTATGACAGTTAACAAGATAAAAGGCACTCTATTTGGAAGTTCGTCTGTCTGAGAACCTGTTACCCAAATTGTTCATAAACACTGTATACTTCTAAGGCAGCGGTGTCAAACTCACGTCGTCATGGCAGCATCATGTGATGTATTGGGACATTTTTTCCCCTTTCTTAAACCGGTCATAGGTGTGGTGAGAACATGACACATCTGGCCCATGGGCTGGGAGTTTGACACTCAACTGCAATAAAATATGTATCACCAACTTTCTTACATTATTTAGAAAATATCGAAAGACCTGACTCTGCCATCTTGCTTGGGGATCATAGAGCTGCACACAACCATGGGACTGGTTAATTGCCTTGCAATGTCACATTTTTAATTATTCTTGCCCTATTTTAGATTTTTAGGTTTAGTTTTTATGTTTTTAACATTTTATATATTTTAAACTTTTTATCTGTGTTCTTGCCTGGGTCCCTCGATGAGGGAGATGGGCAATTTCTCAATGTGATTGATAAATAAATAAAATATCAGCAAATATTTCATCAGCAAATCTCTTAGCCAGTTCACAAAAATAACTTCAGCATTGCCTCTCCAAACATCATAAGATTTCACACAAGATGCTAAAAGATCAATAGATTTGAACAATCCCATGTAAGATTGTTGCCCTTTGAGAATTAATTATTTAAAAAGTAATTTAATTAAGTATATCGATACATTTCTAGAAACTGGAAATTATCAGCCTACAGGCACTGCAGTGCTGACCTGATACAGTCATAGCTTTGAAGGTTTGAAAACGCTATGCATCCATTGTGTACTCACTGCATACATGTTTCATACGCTCTTTCCGTCGAGCATCCGTCCACTGCAATTTCATCCGCGCAAGAAGTTTTGAGCTGCACAAAACTTTGTGAACGGATGAACGGATGAACTTTCCGTCGCGTACGCATGTACATCCATGACATATATCGGGGCAACAGAACGTTCTATGTCTGTTGATCACCATTTAAATGTCCGCTGTATCCTCTCTGCATCGCTCTGGCCAATCCTCAACTCAGCTCCATTGCAGCGAAAACGGAAGAGGGAGGAAAACAAGGTAACACGGAACGTCTACACCAGTGTTACGTCGCATGAAAATAGAAAGGATGTAAAGCTTATGCATCTCGTATAATAAAGTAATTAAATGGACAAAACGTTTAGTACTTGGGGAGTTACTTCGGTATATCTTAGGTATGTCTGGATATTTCTAGAGTATGTAGAAGGACACCGAGCGGAAAAACCAATATTTTTATTAAAAGGGGAGGAAATCATACTGGATTTGCTGGGACTGTGCGCCATACAGCTCCACTATGGGTTGGCAACTGAGAGGTTTATCTATCCACAACTATCTTATCTATCCCATAAAGATGCAAAGGCTTAACATTTTATTCAAAAGTTTTCATCAACCACTTTATTAGAAAAAAAAATGAACCAAGTAAACTAAGTATCCTTAAGCAAAGATAACCTTTAATTAACTTTTCTTAGGTAAACTTTACGACTTTATTAAATAACAAAATAACCAAGTAAATTGTATTAGGTGTCTTAAAGCAAAGAATAAACTTCTTAGGTTAAAACTTTATGGACTGTATTAAATTAAGCAAAATAAACCAATAAAGTAAGTCAGTGTTTTAAGCCAAAAGATAAACTTAACAAAGTAAACAACTCAGTCTCTGACACTATTCTCAGTCCCTCTGAGTCATGTCCATAGGTCTCAAGCTGTTAAGCGCAGGACTTATGATTGGCTGTGCGCTTGATTGCTGGCCTGAGCACCATATTGGGGTGCTTTGGCCTCCAAGGTACAATAGGTGGTGGTAGTGTTCAGGAAGCTTCCGAGAGACTGACTCATCCCGTGAAAGGGTGAGAGGCCCTTCATCAAGGACTTGATGAAGATGTCAGGCCCAATACTGATGGACAGATTGTCCATTGACGGGCTTTGGCTGCGGGTGGAGGAAGGAGGAGTGTACAGTGGGGCTGTCTGGTCTGCAGCTATGGGTGGGAATGGCGGTCTGTGGCATGTGATGCAACTGGGCCTGCGAGTGGGAAGGGTTGCTTTGCTGCGGTGCCGGAAGTCCTGAGTCGTTAGCCATTGGTAGGTGAGAGGCTGATTGAACCCAGCCGTGCGAAGGGCTGTGACGATCGCCTGGGGTGAAGACAGCAGACCTGGACTGGGTAGGGGCAGCATCAGCTGGGCCTTAAGGGTTGTGCAGAGAAGTGCTGTGATCTTCTTGCTTCATCACCTGGTACTGGGCCTTGGGCAGGTCCCTAGGGTCTCGCTCACGTAGGTGATCGAAGGTGTCCGGTGCCCGCGAGGATGCTCTGTCTGCAAGTGGACCAGCCGAGAGATACGTTCTTGTGCTGTGTCTTCATTGTGTCCCTGATTCCCAACAGCACACTGCGGTCCTGGACCCCAGTCTGCCTCTCTCTGCTGCATCCTGGGCGGGAATCACAGAAAGTTATATAAAGGTGCATTTGACAGTTGTCGGTGGAGGCGTGTTGGCCTCTGGTGGCTGCTGCTTCTATCCTCTCCATTTGTGAACAGCAGGGCGTCATTCCTCCACGGATTCCTCCCAAATCCGCCGGCATGGGGAGGCAGACTGTCAGGGGGTTCTGCTGTGGGGCCCTCTGCAAGACACCCTGCTGGACGGGTAGCTGCTCCTGGCTAAGAAGAGGACTGTCTGTCTGTGGGCTGTCCTGAGCGAGAGGGTCTCAAGAGGTTGCTCCTCGGTGGCGGATCTCACTCTCAGGAGAAACTTGCACTTGGGCCATGACATACAGTTCCGGTCAGTGAGCTTGAAGCGCCGTGCCCAGATTTCTTGGGTGTAGCTTGCATACCAGGTGGTGCATGTGCTTCCGACATCCTAGGAGTACTTTGCAGTGTACCCAGGCACTCTCTGCCTTTTCTACTTCCAAGCTGCCTAGCTTCTTCTTGGTAGTTCCGATACAGTCTGTGGCCCTTTCTCCAGAGAGCTACTTTTCTCCCTCAGCCACTCCAGCACTCATCCTCATGCCTCCTCGATGTGTTACTGTTTCTCTCTCCCGTTCTCCTTCCCTTGCCTCTTCCTCCTCTGGCAGGGCTTCAGCAGGGCCTTCAGCATCAGGGCCTCTGGAGATATGTTCAGGCCTTCAGGGGCTTGAGCCAGCAAGGGCCTTCAGGGGCCTTGAAGGTTTCAGCTGCAGCGCATGTGAGTTGAGGGATGGCCAGAGAGTGCAGAGCAGCCCAAGAGGCGGCCCTTCAGCCAGCAGGGCTTTTGAAAGGGGCTTGAGGGCCTTTGGGGCTAGTTCCACCATAGCAGCACAGAAGCTTCAGAGTCAGTGCCAGGGGGTGGGATCTGGAGTTCTGGCCCTCTTCACCTGCCAGGTCTTGAACGATTAGGCACAAACTCCTCTTCTTGCCTGACTGATGAACCCATGGTGTTCCCTGCAAGATGTATTGTGGCAGCATATCTTTCCCCTGTATGCTGACTGCGTGCGTGCTCGCATCCTTTCATATGCACGGAGCTGATGCAATTCATACTCCCCGCATGCGCAGTGAACACTTTTGCAATCCGAATGTACATCCCGCGGCTATCCCTTTGTTTCTAATAGCGTCGTGATGCAATCAGCTTTAATCCGCTATGCATCGGACCCTTCCGCTAATGCATTCCACTTTCGAAATTTCCCCAGAACCCTTTCGGAAGTGTCATCCACTTCCAATTCACTTTCATCCGCTAGGCTTCTGTATGAAACATCCATTAAACATCCCCACTACATTTACTACCCACGTCCGTTTCTTTTCCATTCTTTTTATGCAAATTTTTGCCACTTTTTGGATGTGGGATGACAAATGAGTGGAGCCACCCCCGAAATTTTGCTCATCCGCTGTGTCCTTTATGCATATGTTTTGTGTCCGTCAGCCAGTGGGACCGGGCCTTTAGCAACTGAGAAAGACACCTAAAAGTGACTTTTTTCCTCCCATCACAGCAAAGCTATCAATGGAGAGGGCCATCGTCAAAACTGGTGGAAACCTTTTCTGTCTTCCAGGTTGTTCATCTACTTTTCCCCCCCGACTCAAGGAAACAGAAACAACTCCAGGGAAAGACAGGCCCTCTTTATAACGCCTTGGTAAGGCCACACTTGGAACACTGCATTCAGTTTTGGTTGCCACGATGTAAAAAAGATGTTGAGATTCTAGAAAGAGTACAGAGAAGAGCAACAAAGCTGATTAGGGGACTGGAGGCTAAAACATGTGAAGAACAGTTGCTGGAACTGGATATGTCTAGTCTACTGAAAAGAAGGACTAGGGGAGACGTGATAGCAGTCTTCCAATATCTCAGAGGCTGCCACAAAGAAGAGGGAGTCAAGCTATCCTCCAAAGTACCTGAGGGCAGGACAAGAAGCGACGGTGGAAACTAATCAAGGAGAGAAGCAACTTAGAACTAAGGAGAACTTTCCTGACAGAACAATTAATCAGTGGAACTTGCCTCCAGAATCTGTAAATGTTCCAACACTGAAAGTTTTTAAGATGAGATTGGACAACCATTTGTCTGAAATGGTATGGGGTTTTCTGCCTAGGCAAAAGGTTGGATAGAAGACCTCCAAGGTCCCTTCCAACTCTGTTATTCTATTCTAAATTTTTATGTATGGTTTTCCCATATAAATATATTTTGTACAACTTCCCCAAATGTACACATTTTTGTGCAAATTTGATTTTGCAAATATTTTCACAGGACCAAAGTTTTTGATAGGATAATGCTTTTGAAATGAGCAGCCTCAGATTTGAACTTTCTGCTCTTTTGTTGTTTACAGGGAATGTTTTGTCTTCCTTTCCCCAAAAAGGTCAGCCATACACATCAGAAATAATTGTTTCGAATTCCTAGCAACTCTGGGGAAATAGTTAATTCTTAGAGACAGTTATAGAAGCTGTTAAGCATAACCACATGGACACAAAGACAACTTGTGTTAACATCTCTAACAATGAAGAATATTATCTTACAGATGTTAAGAAGTAATTGGTGTAATATACTGGATCATCTAAACTTAGTTGGGGGTTGCATATGTGGGATGTTTATATCACTATTAAGTCATGGGAAAAAAGCCCACCAAATAAAGAGCTAAAAGATTTGTAGATAATGCAAACACATATGGTTTACTGGCATGCATAAATCTAAGAGAACACTGGACCTCATGTTAAAGAAATGCTGAAGAGACCAAATTATATGCTCTTACAAGGAAATGCAATAAGTTACAATTATTGCATGACATTTAGGCCAAGAATGCTACATCAGATAAGGTGAGGGGGTGACCTTACTTTGGGGGCTGCCCTGGTGCCCTCAAGTTCTGCATGTCCATTGATAGCACTTCCTCTATTCTTCCTTTATACTAACACTACTAACACTAGGGAACATAAACACTTGTACTTTATTACTTTCATTAAGTGACCCTTTCACACTTATAAAAAGACAACTGTCTGCTTTATATTTGCAGTTCCTTTTTTCTTCAAGGCTATTCATCCTCATACTTTAAATTTTTCCTTCGATTTTCCTGTTTTTAACAGTCATTTTCTCAGGAAGGTAACCAAGCAAATTTGCCAAATTTCTTCATAGTCTCCACAGGTCCCAGTCTAAATGTTCAAATTATACCATGAAAATAGCGCTGTGTAGTTTGCAAGATGGGGAATCTGCTCATACATCAAGCACATATATTGAAAATAGGATTAAATTGACTGCATGCACTTACAAAAATGCCAAATGTTTTTTTTCCAGAAATACAGCTATGTATTTCAGAAATGAGATGAGCGCGTGCAGGGAGAAAAATTTTTTTGAAAAGAGACCATATCATAAACAAGGAGGGTTCTTTTGATATCACTGTGTGATAAATGATTAAAGACCAAGCAACAGTCTAACTGGAAAAAAGTCATCCTTTAAGAGAAAAAAAACCCACCCAGACAATTGGAAGTATAATGAGCAAGTGTACAAACTAGGTCAGCCAAATCAGAGAGTTTGATACAACAGATGCCATTGTGTTTGTCTACAAATGGATATCTATACCATCCCAGGTCAAATTCATTATCTATATTTTATGTAGCCAAATAGCAACCCTGAGGATATTCTCTAACCAGCAGTGGATAGAGAGTAATAGTATGTCCCTTTATATATTCCATTCATACTTTTCTTCTTCTTTTTAGTTCTTGAGAATTCTCGTCAGAAGGAAACTAGACATTTTACTCCCAAGACACAAAAAAACCAAACCCCTCTTCCACCTATGTTAAAAGGTTGAATGCTGACCCATTCTGTTGGGAGACAAATGAGAAGTAAAAAAATACTCTAATAGTCATATTAAAATGGCTGTCAAACCCATGTGAAAAATGCATATAGTACGCTATGGGTGTCTCTTTTGATAGACATCCCTCTTAATTTAAGTAGGCCTTAAACACATCACCATAGAAATAGAAACATTAGACAGTGGAGTAATAATAATAATAACAATAATAATAAATCAAAAGGCAGATTGTGGTGGGCTGTTAAATGAAAAGAAAAGTTTATCAGTGTTGATGGGAACATAGGGTCCTTCCTTCCCTGCCTCTACAAATTGGGGTTAACAAGTAACAGATAATCAGAGTTGGAAGGGACCTTGTAGGTCATCTAGTCCAACCCCTCTCCCAAGCAGGAGACCCCACACCATTTCTGACAAATGGCAGTCCAATCTCTTCTTGAAAGTCTCAAGTGATAACGCTCCCACAACTTCCGAGATCAAGCTGTTCCATGGGTTAATTGTTCTCACTGTCAGAAAGTTTCTCCTTATTTCCAGGTTAAATCTCTCCTTGTTCAGTTTCCATCTATTATTCCTNATTTCCAGGTTAAATCTCTCCTTGTTCAGTTTCCATCTATTATTCCTTGTCTGGCCTACAGGCACTTTGGAGAATAGCTTGACCCCTTCCTCTCTGTGGCAGCCCCTCAAATATTGGAAGGCTGCTATCATGTCTCCCCTGGTACTTCTCTACACTAGATTAGCCAAGCACAGTTCCTGTAACCGTTCATTGTATGCCTTAGTCTCCAGTCCCCTAATCATCCTGGTTGCTCTTCTCTGTACTTTTTCTAGAAACTCAACATTTTTTTTATAATGTGGTGAACAAAATTGGATGCAGTACTCAAGGTGTGGTCTTACTAAGGCTTTATAGAATGGTTTTATTACCTCCCTTGATCTTGATTGTATCCTTCTGTTAATGCAATTTAAGATTGCATCAGGTTTTTTGGCTGCTGCTGCACACTGCTGGGTCATATTTAGCTGGTTGTCCACGAAGACTCCAAGATCCCTCCCACAGACACTGCTATTAAGCCTGGTTTCACCAAGTCCATATGTGTACTTTTGGTTTTTCTTGTCTAAGTGTAGGACTTTACTTTTCTCTACACTGAATTTTCATTCAATGTAGAGGGTTCTCTGGAGTTCTCAGAGGGAGGAGATGGGATAATTTCAGTTTAAGACAAAGATGGCTTGATATCCATGACCTTTTTTAAAATTCATCACTTGCAAGTTCTTATGAATTCACTGGAGTCACCACAAACTAAAAAGTAAAGCACATGGGAGTCAGGCTGGATTTTTAAAACCACAGTTTCATTATGTTTTTTTTTTAAAAAAAACCTTAGTGACAGAACACGTAATGCTGAAATATATAAATCACCCAGAAGCCAAAACAAATAATTTCCTTTGATTCATTCCCTTGACAGTTATCCCTGATGGACTGTCGCTCCCACTCTCCCTTTTAAAGGTCTTCAGAATGGGAGTCCTGAACAAAGTGAAATATCAACCCTCAAGTCTGTTTTGAACACCAGGCCTCAACTCACTGATGTGGAGAGCTTTGGCAACTCTACAAAATCCATGCAGAATGAGTACAGTCTAAACAGGTCAGACTCTTTGGTTTCTGTTTCTGAACCACTGAATGTGGAAATAAATTATATCAACCTTGCTCAAAATATCACCAATAGCTCAAACATGATTAAGAGGCCTTGTTTTCTTTAATCTGAAGTAGCATGGAAAGACATCTCAGTATAACTGCTTTTTACCAATGACCTATATTAGGAAAAGTACAGTTGCTACACAGTAATTGTATTCTAATGCTACAGAGAAAGTTGTGGGTTTTTTTGTTTCGTTATTTTTTTTTTTAACAACACCCAACAGCAGGATATTGAGACTGTTGATTCAGGAGTCAGTGATTCAGTTCATGATAAATGATGCAGACTTTAGTCATCACTGCTATTAGGAAACCTCGCATCTGGCTATGTTCACATAATGCATTGAACTGTAGACAAACTGATTGCATATATGTATGCTGTATGAATCCAACTGATTCCTCCAGCCTCAGGACCCTTGTGGTTTTGGATTACTTTCCAATGAAATTATAATATCCAAGTTCATGAGGAAGAGGGAGGCGATGGTTCCAAGTTGAGAGTCAAAGGGCCTGGATCCTCTCATTCTGCAGATAACATTGGGCTATTACCACCAAAAACCACCTTGATAGCCTCCATTTATTTATTGAATGCTTTTCTAAAGGGAGTTTAACTGTCACCACATCCTGAGAAATATGGGAGCAGTGGGCTCATTCTGAGTTTTGAGTCTATACTGAGAGTATTCTCCCAAAAGTGACTATATGCAGGATTTGCTCATTCATAAAAATGCATCTACTTTTTTCTGTATCATTGTGATGACCCAGGGTGTGGCACGAAAGCAACACAGCCAGAGAATGGGTCTAACTCCCCTTTATTGCTCCAACTTTTCCCCCAAATGTCCCCATGTTTACTACAAGTTCTGCAGCAAAGTTCTCACATGCACCTTCAGCAGCCTCTGGTTGTGAGTAGTCCAATAATCAAGGTTAGCCAAACAGTAACCAGGGCCAGCAGTCCACTGAAGCAGGCAAAGTGGGCAAGCCCATAAGACAGGGCACAATAATCTCCAGGCATCAGCAAGTGCACACAAGGCTTCACGGATTCAATGCTTGTTCCGGACAAATGCCCTTCCCATCGACATCTTCTTACATCTCAGTCCCCAGGTATGCCTTGTGAAGGGTGGGGCGGGGCATTCTCCTTCCTCGTAGCCGGATCAGTCTGCATTGATCTTGCCTTCTCTTTTCTCTCCATGCTCGAGAATCAGGAGGGGGGGTGGTCCTTGCTCTTTGCCTGAGCTTGTCTCAAGGCTCCTCACTGTTTACAAGCCTTTCTAATCCTGAAAAGCTTTGTCTTGACTGGCTCTGCTCTTCCCCAGTTTCCTCCAAAGCCAATGGAGCCACCCTCTTGATTTGTTCCAGCTCATCTTCCCTTGCAGATTCCGATTCCGATGAGGGCATGACAATCATGCTTTATACCAGTAAAGCCAGTCTCTCTCTTGATTTGCTTTCTCTCACCAGTTATGATCTTAAACTCTTGTGATTTTACGTCCATCAAGGAAGACTTCAATGGTCTAACTATTCTGTATGGCAATTTCTGCACCACAGCCAGCACCTTTCTTAAGGTGTGATAGACTGTTCTGACCCATGCCCTTTTCCAACAAATCAAACACAATCCAAAGGGAACAGAAACCTTTTAATGCTTCTGCAAGATATACAGAGCCTCCCATTCTGGTAAATCCAAGATTGCCACTCTGTCGGCTCAGAAATATTCCTCATTCCATCTGTCTTCTCCTTTCTCATTGTTGAAGTTCGATGAAATCTAACCTTCCTATTTGGACTAATTTTATCATTTCAATATTTTGGTGTGTGACAGTACTTGAAAAGAGAATATTCCAGTTCTGTCTCTATGTTGTTGCGTTAGCTGTTCGCAGGCAGGTCGTCTGATTGGTCTGAGGAGAGCTAATGGGATTCAGATGAGGGGCAGCGACCATCATGGAGTGATATCTTGCTGCCTTCACGAGATTGCGTGGGGGTCTTGGCAGCAGCGCATGAGGCAGTGCTTCCTGAAGGAAACCTGTGCCAAGTTGTGTGTGCGCATTGTGCACAGGTTGCTCTATCAGAAAAGAGGCAGCTATCGAACAGCACGGATGACTCAGCCAGTCAAGTCCTGTTCAAGGCGTTAATGACCCCCTCCTTCAAGAAGATAAAACGCCAGCTTTGTTTTGAACACGATACATACTTGCAGAAGGTTAAAGACATTTTGAAAACTCCAACCTCATGGAACATTCCTAGTTATCCTAAGTTTACTATTGAAGATTCTTGTATGCCCAAATTATTTCTTTGTCTGTTATCAGAAAAATCAGGATAACCAGCATAATTAGAGTCGCGAAGGGACCCTTATGGCGTCATCTAGTCCTATCCCCTCCCCACCCCAAACAAGGCAGGACCCTTACAGCCATTTCTGGACAATGGCGCAGTCCAATCTCTTCTTGAAGCGTTTATCTAAGTGATGACACTCTCGCACAAACTTCCTGTAGCATTGTTGGTGTTCCATTGCTTGATTGTTTCTTCCTGTCAGATTAAGTTTCTCCTCCATTTCCAGGTTAAAATCTACTTCCTTGGCTTCATTCCATCCATTAATTCCTTGTTCTTGGTACTACAGGCGCTTTTAAGAAAAATTAGCTGTATCCCCTTCTACCTCTCTTGTGGCAGCCCCTCTATAAGTATTGATAGACAGGGCTGTTCATGTCTCCCCGTTGGCTACTTTCTCTTACATAGACTAGCCAATCCCTCAGTTCCTGTATCCCATTCTTCATATGTCTATTCAGTCTCTCGGAGTCCCCTACATCATCTTGATTTTGCCCTCTTTGGCTCTTGTTACTTTTTCTGAATTGTCTCAACATCTTTTTATAATGTGCGTGACCAAAACTGGATGCAGTTACTCTTACGGTTTGGTCTTTACTATAGGGCTTTAAGAGTCGGTATAGTGTAACGGGCTTTATATAGAGCCTTACTTACAGGCTTTTTATAGAGTCGCAGTGATTAGTTAATGTGATCTCGAATTGTGGTCCCTCTGTTTCATTGCAAGTTTAGGATTGGCATTAGCTTTTTTGGCTGCTGCCTGCTACCATTGCCTAGCTCATATTTAGCTGCTTGTACCGCCTAAGACTCCAATGTTCCCTTTTCCTCACAGTATCTTGTCTATCTGTGAACCTGGTGTTCACCCAAGTCTTATATGTTGTACTTTTTGGTCTTTTCTTGTCTACAATGTAGGACTTTTACTTTTCGCTCTTACATTGAATACTTTCATCTTGTTTAGATACAGCCCCCAGTGCTTCTACCGAGCCCTGAGTGTTCAATATCCATCTGGAATTCTTGAGCCTGTCTTCGTTGGGTGTTAGCTATTGCCTGCTTCATCTTCAGTAGTATCCATCTGCACAGAATTTGGGGTAAGGTCCTCTTCTTATTACCCTCATCTAATCTATTGATGAACGATACTACTGAAGTCCAGTACTGGGCTAAAAAACAGAAACCTTGTTAGGCAACCCCCAGACGCCTTTACTTTACCCTCTATTATCATTCCCCCTAACTTAGACCCATTAAGCGACTACTCCTTGTGAGTATGGCTTTGTCAGCCAGTTTGCCGAGCTTCCATCTAGTGTGGTGTTGCTGTCATTCCACTTTTTTCCATGCTTCACTAAGAGGTAGGTTCGTGGTCTACTTTTGTCAAATTGCTCTCTTGCCTGCACAATCTAAATATCATTATGTCCTATAGTATTTTTGCTGGTTCTATCTGATCTTAGTAATTTTTAGGCAGATCTCACACAGTTTTGCGCAAGGCTTTGTGCTTTCACAGCTTCATTATTTTGCAGT
>BHFT01056336.1:0-19680 GCA_004320025.1 Laticauda laticaudata
TAGAGAGGAAGCAAAACGGAGGCAGTGAGTACATCGCGTTTTCCAACGGATGGCAAGCTTTTTTGTCCATTTTTCATTCTCTTTGCATCCGTTGGTGCAATGTGACAGGGGCTTTAAATCAATCAATCAATCTCTTTAAAATCCTTCTTTAAGATACTCTATTTTGGTTTGCATTTCTTATCTACTGTTATCTTCTTAAGTAAACTACTAATTACTATAGCAACAGTATGTGTGGTGTATGCATGTGCACACATGTGAATGCATTTGAAATGAAAAGCAGGAAAGAAAGTAACTGGCCCCAAGATACCTAGCTGAGTTTCATACCTAAGAGAGGACTACAACTCATAGTCTTTCAGTTTCTAATCCACCACATTAGTCGCTGCACCAAATTTCATCTTGATGCAAACATGTTCTTTAATGATATTTTTCAGTCCAGTTTTAGATCATTCTTTACTATGGGGCTTTCTTGCTTACCACACAACATAGCACCTTGATGATGAGAAAGGTTTCTCAATTCTCCTAAAGAACCATAATCCTAGGGTAACAGTAGGTAAAATGATGGCATAAACATGCAAGGTCAGAATTTTTGTTTTTGTGGTTGGATTTGAAGAGGGGAGCTTTGGCAAACTTACCTGTTGGTTTTTAAAAATGCATTAGATCTTTATTTTACCTCATATTACACTTCCAGATGTTTCATGATAGTATTTCAAACAAAAATAAAAAAGTAATAGCTTTTAGCAATGGTCAGAGAAATTTTCAGGTTATTGATGTTTACTGGAAGATATAGCAAAGTAGAGTCAAGTGGAGCAAACAGAAAATATTAGTTGCCTACCTAGCCTCCTATATCCAGAATACACATACATGTATAAGCAAATAGATTGCCCTTTTAGTAAGAAAAGTAGGGAGGCAGTTTGGGAAAATCTCATGAATGATTCAAGGATTTCATTGCATTCTCTCCTATCTCAAAAGGCTATTCTCAGGTTTATATTCAGCTTTCTTCTCCAGTTTTTCCATAGCCATAAATTCATTGAAAATCTTGTTTATCTTTTGTATATTAATTTTTAAATATGTAACGAAAGTGCAAAATTCATCAATGTAAATTTCCCAATAATTTGAAGGAAGCTTTAAGAATAAAACATAGATATGTTTTATCCCTCAGAGACCCAGATCCAATCTTCTCTGCTACTGTATACTTTCTTTTATGATATCCATCAAACAGTTTTGAAATTCATCATTAAGCTATGAGTTAACTAGTGATTATGCCTGATGAAATGAAATGATAGCCAGTTGTAGGTTATAAAAGGACAAAGTCTGGAATTGCTGGAAAAAAAGATAACATGAAATTGTTCAGAAAATGTTCTTTATCCTCCTAGAAAAGGAAGACAATGTCACACTATTTTTACCTGAATAGTTGTGTATTACTTGTCTGCATTCATGCATAATCCTGGAACATTTCAAGGTCAGAACATTGGGGAAGATGCAGATTTGTGGCTAGGTTGGGGACAGGAATGACAAAACTAGAACCTTGGACAGAAATAGTTGAAATTATTGAGTCTTCCAGAACCATAATCCCCTCTAGAAATCACCAGGTGTTTACTTCCCTTAGCTCTATAAGTGTGGTAGTTAGGAAAAAAACTCTATGGCAGATTTTCTTATGTCATCTTCCATGCCAATGAATTGTTATTAATTTGTTATTAATTGTTATTAAGTTGGTATAGTGCAGGGCTGTCAAACTCCTGGACCATCAACTTGATGCATTACACACTGGCCATGCCCACCTCAGGTTTAGCAAAGGAGGGAAAAGTTCTGATATGTCATGTGACATCACCATGACAACATGAGTTTGACACCCCTGGTGAACTGTTTTGCTTGTCAGGTGGCTTATTGAGAGTTTCATTCAATCTAGAAATTTCAATTTATCTAGTAATTTCAACTATACTAAACTGGATTCTTAGGCTCATAAAACAATTAGGGCTATGTAGTTGGAACCCATCTAAATAATCAGAGAGAGAGAGAGAGAGAGACATGCATGCATGAATATAGTTATATCTGAAAGTGCAAGAAAATGCTTCTTTATTTGATCATTTGTTTGTATGTTATCTCAATATAAAAATGCAAAAAAGAGGTCTCTCAGCAAAGAGACTGTTTATATTTTGATATCTGGATTTTGCAATTCTTCAACTTAAAAGGACTTCTGATCAAGTAATGGGTTGTAAAATCAAAATAAAGGGGTTGTCCATATCCTGCAATTATAACTCAGTGTATACTAAATTGCAGTTCATTTACCCTGAGTAAATGGTTTGTTTTCCCTGTTTTGTTAGTTATTTCAAAGCCCCTTTGAAATCTAAGCAGGTATAAATCTACCAATTATCATTCAAACTAAAGAAAACTTTGGTTTTGAAAGAAGAGATTTTGATGAATTTGGGTGAAGGATGAGTGTAGCTTTGCCTTGCTTGTTTATGAAGACTTGCTCAAGAGATGTGTATTGCACTGCTGTGTATACAGTGTGTAGTAATTTTCAGTGGATCTTCAGCTTTCTTAACCTCCTTAGATTTAATTAAATCCCAAGGGAATATTTCCTGACTTTGGATGCTTTTTACTGGGAAATAGTCAAAACAATTTGAAATTATGGAAGAGTACAGAACAGAAAGCAACAGCGGTAAAATAAGCTTAGGAACAGTATGGGGAAAAGTAAAATAAAATTTCAAGAACTCTGAGAATAAAAGAAAATTAGAAGCCTCTTGCAAGACAAAAGGAATGTGTGAGAAATTGAAAGGAAAACTGAGGTCATTTACACAGGTAGAATAAGATACCTTTTGTAAATTGTAAGTTAGATTTCTCTACAGTCGAAGATGCAGGGTTTAAAGGAGAAAATAGTTTTGGGGAGAAAACTTAAGAGTACATTATATTAAGGGACTCAAAAGTTGTTCTAAAGACCTTCCATATTTTTAGTGTGGCCAAAAACCCAGATTTTCTTAATTTTCTTAATTTTCTCAAGACTGGGGATGCTTCTCTTCTGCCTAATCTAATGAATCCTAGGCTCTGTGGCAAATCAATATACTGTGGTGTGACTGTCATTTATAGTAAACCTGGTATTTCTTGTCGAAATGGAACAGCACACAAATTGGATGTGAGTTATCCATTCACCTCTAATTTCCAACTTCACAATCAACAAACCACTTTAAGTAATTAAGCAGAGACATTTTAAATAACAAATGATTTAGTGTTGCCTACAAATGATGGGCTGCTCTCATCTCCATTAAGAGAAAAATACGGACAGTTTAAAAAGTTTTTTTTCCTTTTATTTCTTTTCCAAAGGATTAGAAAGCTAGATTGTTCATCTGCGCTTATCACCTTTTAAATTTCTCCAGTTTACTGATATATGCAGTTCAATGGACTTTTTTTTTCAATGGACTTTGAACCTGCTGAAATGTTTGTACAACCTTTTCACCTGACTGTTCCCCTATTTTATTGTAGGATCTGATGCCCAGTTTTTAGTTTCCTTCCATTTGCAGCTTAGTCTGAAGTGCATATAAATACATCATCTGATCAGATAGAAAACATTGCTAACATCCTGGGGCATCAAGGTTATAAACAACATCTGTACCAAGCCTACTATGAGACTGTCATGTGGGAGAGGCAGGGAATGTTCCCTACTATGAATAATTATTTGAATATGCAGTAACTGTCCCCAAGAACATTTGTTCTAAATATTATTACAATGCTGTGCTCACTGAAGCCTCCAGCTCAATACTTCAATTACAGAAACAATAGAAGAGAATTCTATTCTAATAGAAGAGCCTTGAGTATAGTTTGATGTGTGTGATTATGCTCCAAAGGGTGCTGCTATTGTTACATGGGGAGACCAGGAGCTTTCATGGGGAGATCAGTAATCATAGAAACCAATGAATGTCTTAAACACAGTAGCCTCATTACAACCAAGCAATTGTTGGCTGAACCTGGCTGTTAGATAGATTCATTCAGGATTTTCCTTGACCCAGGTTTGGGTGGGTGGGGGATTAGAGGTAATGGGTTTTTTTTTTTTTTNGGGTGGGGGATTAGAGGTAATGGGTTTTTTTTTTTTTCATCTTGTAAAGTCCTAATCTAGTAAAGGAAAACAAAAATAGCTTATCACTTTTTTAAAAAATACAATAAAAGCACTTCTAAAATATTCCTCTTTTGTTGCTTACATGAAATGATAGTGTTTGCCAGCAATCATATTCAACTCTAGAGGGAAGCAATCAATAAGTGACCTTTCCACACTGAAATCTAAAAGCTGCTGCAACCCCTTTTTATCTCTTTTTATTCCTTGATCCTTCACATTCTGCATATAAGAAGAATCCTATGCTTACTTTAGTATACAACTAAGATTGTAGCTTCAGCTCCTAGCATCTTTATTAAAAGATCTCATGCAACAGGAACAAAAGCAAACAAATCCAAACACATACTTCTAGACCACACTTTCTGAGGAAGACCAGTGATGGGATAATAAAAGATTCAAGTGTATATTTTTCAGATTATTGTGCAAACCCCTCCAAAAACAAAGCAGTACGGGAAAGATTAAAAGTAAGGGCTTCTTCAAATCAAACTCAGCTCCTAATGAAGCCATACTCCTGTAGTTTATTTGCCAGTGCCACCTTTTTCAACCCTTTTATCAATTTTCTAGACTAGGGCCACCCCAGGGATTCTTTGGTACTCTTCTATCTAAATATTAACCATTGGTATAAATTAATCAATGCTGTTTTGGGATTAGCATTTTCAAGATCCACCAAAATTGCTTTGTGCTGCCATCTGCTGTAACATATTAGCAATATTTAAACATAAAGTATAAGGGAAATTTGCAGATTTTTGTTTGTTTATCTCTGTGTTCACATATAAGATTTGCCTTGATTATGGAATTTATCTAATTTTGTAATTTGCATGATTCATCACATCATAACCAAGCAGGTTACAGTTGTACAACACATTCAGTTTAGGGAAATAGAACTGGGAGGTGGAATCAGGCAAACTATCTGCCTGCTAGGTTTTAATTGACCTATTAAACATATGAACGCAGCAAAGTAAGTTCTAACAATTTGCATTTGTTTTTCACAAGCTAGACCATGCCTATTGACAGGAACAAGAGGTAAACTCATTAACATATTCTTAATATCATATGCATACACACAAATACGCATATTGTGTACATTTATGCATTCATCATTTCACAAAATGAATATGTGATTCAATATAATATAGTTTTGCTGTGCTACAGATCTTCATATGCTTTACCCACCTCCTTGTATTTGTGTCCACATATTAGAGCATCATGTCAATCCTGAGCTGCAACTTTAAAAAATACCAAGAACCATTAAATAACTATGGAACTGAAGTGAGCTCTTTATAGTGTCTCTTTTTAGCAGAATTAAGCAGAAATCATATTGTGTGAAGTACTGTGAGTGTTGTGTTCCAAGGCAAAACAAAAGTGACAGCACCAATGACAGAAGGACAGAAAAGGTCACTGAACAGGTGAGTAATCCAAGTTGAGGCCAGGTAGGTCATTCATGAATGTCACCAAGTTCAGACTTTCAGCATCATTGAATAAGAAGTTAATAATGTGAACCTCGGAAGAAGAGGTTGCTTGGAAAACAAAGAAAAAATAACAAAAACATGGTGAAACCCACCCCCAAAGTTAGACTGATTGTTAGACTTGTTGTGTCAACTTAACTCAAAGAACTAAAGATGGGTATAACTGAAATGGACATGTAGGTAAATGAAAGAAATTGTGAATGGAAGCGATTACAAGATGAGGTATGCATGGCATTTTTGGAACAAAGAAGCAAGAATGTTGTGAATATTTGGGGGCTAGATTTGGTAGACAAAAGTTAAGTACAGAACATTTTACAATTAGTCTTCCCAAAGGAAGCCTATTAATGCTTGGAGGCAAACTTTGTGAGTTACATCCTCATGCTTCATTGGGTTGATTCTTATACAAATGTGCCTGAAACATTGAGAATTCAGTTTGCTAAATTTGGGAAGCCTCAAGGGATTCTTTGATGCTGCTCAGTAGACTTATTTCTTCACAAAAAAGAAGATTATGTGCATGAGGTCCTAAATCCATTGGGCACAACAGTAGTTACTGTTATGATGCTTTCCTTGCTCTAAACCTGGCAACAACATGGCTGGTTGAGGAATTCTGGGAGTTAGTCCACAAGTCTTAATGTTTGGAGACTCCTGCTCTAGCTGATTCAGACTAACAGAATTGCAGGGTTGAAATGGAGGCTTCTAATCCAAACCCCTCCTGCTTAGGCAGGAAACCCTATAGCATTTTAGACAAATGTTTGTCCAGTATTTTCTTAAACACCTCTAGTATTGGAGCACCCACAACTTCTGGAGGAAAGTCATTTCACTGATTGTTCTAACTGCCAGGAAATTTCTCCTTGGTTCTTGGTTGCTTCTTGGCTTGATTATTTTCCATCCATTGCTTCTTGTCTTGCCTTCAGGTGCTTTGGACAATAGATTGATCCACTCTTCTTTGTGGCAGACATTTAGATATGGGAACACTGTTATCATGTCATCCCCCAGTCCTCTTTTTCATTAAACTAGACATATTTCATTCCTGCAGCTGTTATTATGATTTAACTTCCTGTCCTCTACTCAGTCTTGTGGCTCTTCTTTCTAGAGTCTCAATATCTTTTTAATGTCATGCTGACCAAGACTGGATGCAGTATTTCAAATGTGGTCCTCCAAGGCACTATAAAATGACACTAATATGTCACATGATATTGATTCTATCCCTCTATTAATGCAGCCTCGGTCTATGTTGGCTTTTTTGGCTATGGAAGCCATGCACCTGGCTCATATACTGACTCATATTTCAGTGATAGTCAACTAGAACTTTGTAACTTCCTCATGTAGTTACTATTATTGAATCAGGTACATCGATACTACTGTGCATTTTGTTTTTCTTGCCTAAATGTAGCTGTCACAGTTTCTCCTTAAAATGCTGCCAATAATATATCCTTGCTCCTAATAAATAATTTGATTTCTTTTGAAACTTGGCTTGAGGTTCATGAATTAATTAGGGCATCTGTTGGGATCCTAATGCAAACCTCAACACTAATCCTAACACTAACCCAAGATTTATTTTATTTTTCAATGGGATTTTCCCAGGTATTTTATTGTTATCCAAAAATTATTTTGAATGAAAAGCTGTCAGTGACCCTAACCGCAACCCTTAGAAAACCACTAAGAATATATCTGTAACAATATTTTTCATCTGTGACTCCAAATAGACCTAACCCTAGTTTTATCTTGTTCAAAAAACAACAACCAAGAACCTATCCCATTAGTTCTTGACTGTGACTCCATGTAGACCTAATCCTACCTCGAACTTTTAACCTAGTTTCATTTTCATTGGCAATGGAATTTTGCTGTGGTCCAAAAACAACTTGATGAGAAGCTGTTACCATCTCTTTACATAGACAACTAACTCTAATTTAGAGCTTAGAAAACTTCTAAGAATCTATCCCTAACATTGGTTTTTGACCAGTATTCTTATCATAAACCTAACCCTAAATTCAATTACATTGGCAAAAGGATTTTCTAATGCATTCTACTTTGATCCACAAACAACTTGGAATAGAAACTGTCACCATATTTTTCCTTAAAAGGAAAAAGAATCTTTAAGAATCTATCTCTCGCATTAATTTTTGGTCATAATTTCAAGAAGATTCAATGATTCACTTAACTACTAATATGGATGGAATAGAGGAGGCTTCATTGGTTGTGAAATTCCCTATATTTGTTTTGGCTACCTCTACCAAGTCCAGAATATTCATAACCACTCCCTTGCTTGATTGGACCAAAAATCTACACATACATCATCTAGTTATTTATTCCAAGCCTTGTATGCCTGCCCACATCACAATATTTGATTCACACCCATCTTTCATACTTTAATTTAAGTTGAAGCATGAGGTTTAACAATCTGTCATTTTCTTTTTTTGCTTAGTTTTGTTGTCTTTTCTTTTTTTTAATGTTCCTCCTTTTCAAAGTTGCATGTTAGTCTCCATAATCTCCTATTGAGTGATATTGAAAGGCTGAACCTTTTTTTTGGGGGGGTGTGTGTAAATCTGGTGGCTGAATCCTTATTTCTTCTCCACTGTATAGTATTCAGTATGCATCCCAGGTAGACTGGCACATGGATTTCTGTAACATTTGTACAACAGGGAAGAAAGATGTATTGGCTCTTTGTATAAAGACTGAAAATGTTGCAAATACATCGCCTATAATTACTAATTTTGCAGAGGAGATACCAAAAGGTAAAAATTTTCTTGTTGTTTAAAATTATTTTTGTTTCAAATTTGTCACCTACTACTTCTAGCTCCTAATGACCAATTATATATCTCTCCTGAATTCCTTCTGCCTGGTAGTCATCAGTTCTGGACTAAACACTTGCTATCTATCATTAAACTGAGGAAACATTAGTAAAAAGGTTAAAAAATAGACATTGAAATATTTCCTTCACATGAATCTCCACACTGGAAAAAATCTGACTAATGGATCTTGCTTAACATTTCTTTGGTGGAATAGTCCATTGCATGTTTGTCTTACACTGATGCCTTTGATGGGTATACAAACTTATTTATCAAATTTACAAAACCACCTATCTCATGAGATGGCATTTTTATTTTGGGCTTTTAATCCTGGTATTATTACAGCATTGCAATTTCAAGGAGAGTATCTTTTTTGCAATGCTTTTAGAACAAAAGCTGTAAAGCTGTAGAGGTATTTTATGGATAGAATAAGAAAAATGACATAGATGTGGGTTGTGGGTCAGCATGCCTGTGGTTAATCTGCAAATCACCTTTAAGCTCTGTCTGAATGCTGCTTTTCAGGCAAGGGGAGGATTACATCTGGAGAGAATGGTTCCATATGACACTTTTGTGTCTGCAGAGACATCAAGGCCTTTAAATAGAACTGCTTTGCATGATAGATGTAGTTTTCATTTGACAGGAAGATTGTAATCGTAATCCTGCAAGGCAAGGCTGTTTGCAGGCATTCTAATATAGTGCTAACACAGCATTTGGTGAATCCTGTATCTAACTAAATTTGCTCCCATAGCAATTTTTTTACAAAAGATCAATAACATCAATTATTCTGAGGGTTAAAGCTAAGATACATGAAAATAAAATGTGGCAATATATCAGTGGATATTTCAGCAATGCTTAATGCTTAATAATAGCATTATACTGCACAGGTAATCCTTGACTTACAACCATTTGTATCATTACAATATTCACATGATTGCAATTCAGTCACTCAGCCACTGGCTCCTAGTTTCAATGATTGCATCATCTTGCAGTCATGTGCTTGCAATCTGCAAACTTCTCAGTCAACTTCCAACAACCATAGTCAATTGGGGAAGCCAAGTTTATACTTAGTGACCATATGAATCACTTAATGATTAAGGTGATTTGTTTAACTACTGTGATAAAAAATAGTAAAATTGGGTCCAGGCACATGATTGACACTTTTAATTACTGCATTGTTTAGCAATTGAAATTCCAGTTTTAGTCATGGTCAGAAGTGTGCATATATTTAGTCAGAAATAACCATCCTAAAAAATTCAGTTGAATTTATTTCCAAAGATATTATTGTGTAGCCACAATGACTTATATATTAAACCTTGTAAATACAAGCCCTATTAACATCCTGGAGAGTGTTGAAAAATAAATAGAAATAACACTAGTTTTATTAATTATGTGTTCTTCATTATTTAATCTCATACTGAGAAAACAAAAGGCTTGATGAAACTTCCCACTTTTTCAAACTAATCATTTGAGTTTTTTTCACACCAGGAAACATTTTTTTCCTCTTTTAAAAATACCGGTTATGCAACAATTTGGCTCTACTCAATGTTTATTTAACATATTTAATAACTAGCATGGTTCTCTAATGGTTGATCAGCATTACTATAAGAGCACACTGAATGGAATTTCATTTACTGATATCATTTGCAATTTTTGTGCATTTGAACTGTTTAAAATATTATTTTGATATTAAAATCAAAGTTCTCCCTTCTGAGGTATAAATTATACCTTAATTAACAGGTATTTCACACTGAAGATACATTCAACATATATTCAATGAATTCAAGTGTTTCTTTCAATAAGAAAAATGAGCCATTATAAACCATCTTACCAAATGTTCCTATTAACAAGGAATGAAGAATGATAATACACAACTTTTCATTTTTAGAAAAGATAAAATAACTTTTTTTTTGCTGGCCAGCACAATAAAGTTCATCGTATTTTTTTAATGGATGAGAATTTCTAACTTGTTGGAAAGAGAAAGATGATTTTGTAGGTTTTTTTAAAAAAATATCAAACAAATGTAAGTGACTACACATCTGCTGATTGTTTAAAATCAGGAAACACTTCAGGAAACAATAATGTCAATTTAATATGGTTCTCAGAATATCCCATTGATAAAATGGAATGATTGCTGGAATGAGGAAGAGGCGAAAATGAATATACAAGATATATATATATATATATAGAGAGAGAGAGTAGAGAGAGGAGGAGAGAGAGAAGGGGGGTCGGGGAGAGCAGAGGGGGAGGGAGGGAGGGACGAGAGAGAGAGAGAGAGAGAGAGAGAGAGAGAGAGAGAGAGAGAGAGAGAAAATGGCAAAGATAGTAAGGTATTGTTAAGAATAAGAGATGTAGAAAATGGAAAGAGATGTGTTATGGTAGGAATTTTTAGAATATGTATGAAAAGGCCTACAGAAGAACCCTCCTTCTAAATGAATAGAGTTAAAAATAAAAATAAGATTGTACAGGATAAAAATGAAATGAAATAATCCTGTAAGTGGCATGCTTACTACTGTAAATAATATAATACTGTAAGGAGTATACTCTTGGACTTGGACAGAATGATGATGATAGCAGAGAAAGCAAAATGGATACTACAAATGCTGCAAATTAAAGGAAATAATGGGAAATAAGTAAGCATTGCTGTAAAAATGCTTCAAAAATTGGGTGTATCAGAAGAAGCACAAAATTAAACTGGATGAAGTTGAATACGACATATGTATTGGAAATGGTCTTGCCAATGGCTATAAGCCAACTTAGTCCAACTCTAACATGGCTGGATTTGAAAAATCTAAGTACGGCTGATAATATTGAGTAAGTAAACACTATAAAAACCCAAGAGTCATGATCAAACTGGATAAATGGTAGTAATGGTGCGCTCTCTCTCTTTCTCTCTCTCTTTCTCTGCTTTCTCTCTGTCTTTCTGTGTATTAGAGAGAGATTTTGAAAAAGTGACAATATGTGAAAATGAATTTGCATCAAGAGCTATAAATTGTTATTGCACATTCACCATAAAAACAATCTGAGAAATCATGATTTTTCAAGATGACTTCAGCAGTTTCCTTCTGAATAGGTTTTGGTTCTGGTGATGAATGAGCACAGCTATCATACAGACTGTGTCATCATCCATGGTGGAAAACAGTTGATGATGTTGAAGACCAAGACCAAGGGTGAAGAGGTCTGTACATCATGGCTGCTGGACTCATACTGAGATCCAGATGATTTTCTCCCCCTTTTTACAGGAAATATCGGTTGTCCACTAGGTGTCCTTCTACATACTCTAGACATACTCCAGACATCCTAAATATACGAGATACATCCCAGATACAAACGTTTTGTCCATTTTTAATCCTTTATATACGAGATGCATACGCTTACATCCTTTCTATTTCTGTGCTAATAACGCTGTGTAGACGTTCCGTGAACCTTTTGTTTCCTCCCTCTTTCCATTTTCAGCTGCAGTGGATGTGAGTTGAGAGGATGGCCAGAGGATGCAGATAGGATACAGCAGACGTTTAACGGATGATAACGAACATGGAACGTTTGTTGCCTGTATATGTTACGGATGTACATCGTATGCGGCAGAAAGTTCATCCATTCACAAAGTTTTGTGCAGCTCTTCTTGCATGGATGAAATCGCAGTGGATGGATGCTCGGCAGATAGAGCGTATGAAACACGTATGCAGTGAGTACACAGTGGATGCATAGCATTTTCCAACAGATGGCAAGCTTTTTTTAGCGTTTTATATCCTCTTTGTTTCCGTAAGTGCAGTGGGACCGGGCCTTAAAAATAGAAATTGCTGAATGCTAAACAGAATGCTAAAAAACAGTCAGATAGACTTGGTTCCATCAAGGATAAATATGTGATAGTTTTAAATTATAGAAGGATAGTTTGAAACATTCAGAAAACTTCCAAATTAATTAACATTCATGATTAACTTAAAATGCCATTGAAATCTGAGCTAACATATATTGGGGGAGATGTTTACCTGGTCAAATAAATAATAAAATGATTAGGCAATATTTTTAAAAAATCCAAGATCTAATAGGGTAAGGTTATTTTTTTGGTGAAGGGATTCTAACAGCCTAATCAGATATGGATGAGTTTGTTAATTTCCTCAGCTAGAAAGAGAAAAGTGAGGACTTTCAGAATCAAACATTCACATTATGATTAGGGCTCTACAGAACTTCAGTAAATTATTTGCTACTTAGAAGCTTCCTTGCTTCTCAGCATAAGCATACCATTCAAACTTCAATGACCAAAAAATATGGCATATGTTCTTTAATATTATGACATAAACCCAACCCTCTCTGCTTCTGTCCTGCCACTGACACCAGTATATAATGTGGATTATATCATAGCACCACAGCTAAAGATTTGTTATTTGTATCTCCTGACACCTGTGGTTGCCTATGTTTCTAAGGGTGAAGCAGTTGCAGTAAAAGAGAATAACCATGGATAATCAGTCAAACCCATCATATTCCAGTATTTTATTTCTCATTGTAGGCAACTGGCTAAAATTGGGGTGCTCACAAACAGAAAATAGAGACATAAGCCTGGTGTTGTTTTGCAGCATTATAATCCCATCCACTATGAATTTATCCAATCAATATGTTCTCTGTCATGAGTTTCACCGGTTAAATGTATATCCACCAAACTTTATATTTTTGTTGAAGCACGTTACGAATTAGCTACAAAGTTTCAACTAATATTAATTACATATTGAATCAAATAATTTGAATTTTTTCCTTCTAGATCCTTTGGGCAAATATACAAACACAGTTCTTATTTCCCTTGAGGCTGAATGGTAGCACATGGAGCAGAACTCCTGGAATGCTGTAATGTATATTTTACAGAAGAATAAATGGCAAGGAGAAATTCTGGACATAGTTGATTGTATAATGTAAGAATATAGAAAGAATGATTGCAAGATACTTCTTATGAATGACAGATATTTAACATTCACCATTTTCCTGACCTGGAGTAGGGCTTAAAAGCATAAAGCCATTAACTTAACTTATGCAGTTGGAAACAAAGAAATTATGGGCTGATGAATATTTGCTTATAATTTTAATTTTAACCTCGAAAAACTGGTGTTTTAGCTATTTTTCCATCATTTTTGTCTTCCAACATGTGCTCTAAGGAGCAACCAAATACTTTGTCCCTGGAGCATATTTCACTGGTGTATCAATGAAAGTTGGTAGTCGGTCTAGAAGTCACGGAAGTCAGTCTAACAGCAGTGATGATCATAGGTTCACTCCAAGTTACATATCTTTTAGCACTGGGGGATTTCAGCCAATTTCCATATTCGAGTATCACATTCATAAGATCTCCATTTTGTTAGCATTCAGCTTCAATTTCTTGTCCTTCATCCATCTTGGAACTACATTTTTGGCACCTTTTCAAGAATGTATAATCTTTCTGGATAAGATGTTATGGAAAAGTAGAAATGGGTTTTTCAGGATAATTGCCCCAGAACTCCTAAGAACACTGCAATATCATTTTCAGGGTTTCTACATACTCTTATCCAATATTGTTTTCTAAAGCCACTCCTTGCAAATAAAAATAGAATCACTACTCCATTCCCTACTTCAGAAAAATGATTCAAAAGTATGAACCTTTTGAAAGCAATAAGAGTCTTAAAACTGGATAGATGAGTAAGTAAGTAAAAATTTTTCATTAGGTTTACAGTTCCATAGTGGGACAAAAACTACACAAATCATGATCTTCATTGCTTTTCCATAAATATTATTATATCTTAAATTAGAAACTCAATTCTGACAGGTTTTATATACAGAGGGAAACATAATTTTTGGAGTAGGAGCAAAATTTCAGGATAAAATATAGTTTTTATAATTAAATATTTTTAATTGTACTTAGAATCTTCAGCAAAAATGCATGATACAAATGTTATTAGATTCTGTGTATAATTATAAAGCAAAGCGCATTTTTCCTCATTTGTCTTTCTCCTTTATACATGTTTGCAAACTAAGCCAACAGCTACCAAGAACTCACTAGAACAGTGAAAGCTATAAAATTTTGAAAGCTATAGAAATTTGATTCAAATCTGAAAGTTCATAATTCAGAAAAGTCTTGTTCTTCATTCCCAATACTCTGACATCTTAACCATCAGATTTCCAAGGTTCTATCTTTGAGAAAATGGTCAAAATGTCTTTCATTAGTTCATATCACTTTGTCCATGTGTTCCATATTGATTGTGAGACAATAAGATTGTATTGTATCCATAACATAATATTATTAATTAGCTTGGATATAAATCCCACACTGGAAATTCAACTTACTATATAGGTATTTACCTGGTCTGAAAACCAAAGACTAACTTAACCTTTCTTGACATTTTAATTGAAAACTGAGCAATAATTGAACGGTAAGTTTGTCTCATAGTAATTAAAAATAAGCAGACAGAGACTGCTGTTTTCTTATTGTGTTTTGTTTGAAAATGCAGAAATAATTCTCATTGTAATAGAATTGATATGGAAGCAAGAGTTCAGGTTTCAGTCAGATTTTAATACTATGTACTATGTATTAAAATATGGGGGTAAAGAGGCAGTGAAACTGATTTGATTGAAACCTGAATATACCGTTCTTGTTACTTCCAAGCAAACAATAGGGACCACTTTTCTAAGAACTTTTATTCATAAGATTTTAGAAGTAGAAGAAATAAGTGGTTGATTATTGATGAAGGTTATCAGAAAGCAGAGTTTTGTCTCTACAAAATAAATGACGCTGGTGAACTTCCATTGTAAATTTCTATTTGTGATATACTCTCTCCTTTAAAGGTGGAGTAATATCATTTAGTAATTTACTTATAAATCTATATGTGGTGTTTCGGGAGTTTCTTCTTCCTTTAGCAGGAATGGCGTTTCACATAAATGACTTATATTCAATCAGAAAGTCTGTAAATTTATTAACTCTTCTTTTTACAGAACTACTGGAGTTTTCCAACATGACAAAAAACACAAGTAATCAGCATGCCCTCTGCTATATGACTGTAATATAAATCCCCTGAGTTTCTATGAGCTATTTATTGACAATGCTAATCTTGATGTTAGCTGACAATGACTACCTGCTTAGGAAGCCAGTAAATGCAGGTGAAATATTGAAGTCTTATAATGAAAATCTAATAGGAATTGAGAGAGAGAGAGAGAGAGAGAGAGGGAGGGAGGGAGAGGGAGGGAGGGAGGGAGGGGAGAGAGAGAGAGAGAGAGAAAAGCAAAAATAATTATTACTTGATCCTAGTGTATTACTTGCTTTCTTGGCTTGATGGACAGTATAAATAGCGATGCAAATTGTTCAGAATTATTTTAAGTCTACACACTAATTTTGTAAAATGAATGTAAGACAATTATTTATTCATTATAATAAAATGTCTCAAGTTCAGGGGGAAATATGCAGACTCATCCTATAAAAGAATAAATTACTTTCTTGGAGCCCTTATAAGGATTTGAATTAATCACCACTGAGATTTACATTTGCAGATTAACATGAACTTTTCATTCTACTTTCTGGGTTAATTGACTTTCAGACTCAGACAATGACCTTTTTCTTTTTTAACAGACATGTAAAAACCTGTAAAGTACAAGATCTATAAGTAAACCAAGAACTGTAACTACGGTAAAATGTCCTTGGACTAATATTGTTCAACAATAAATCTCTCTCTCTCTCTCTCTCTCTCTCTCTCTCTCTCTCTCTCTCATACACANCTCTCTCTCTCTCTCTCTCTCTCTCTCTCTCTCTCTCTCTCTCTCTCTCTCTCATACACACACACACATCACAAAGTTATTATGTGTAAAAACATGAAAGGCTACTTTAAAAGAGCATTAATATTCTTCTAGAAATATGATAAGACTCACTCTTCAGTCCACATTCATACAAAATGCCCCCAATTTGTTACCTATTGCCAATTAAAGACACTAAATAATATCTGCAATTAATGTATCACTTGCAATTATTATTTGATTTATTGCTTTATAGTTATATAGAGTTTTATAATTTTATTGTGCATCATCCAAAATCACTTCTTTGTGAGAAGGTTAGTCATATAAATTTGCATACATGGTTACTTTTCATTTTTGATACACTGCAAACATTATCTTCTTCTTGTTGTTATTTTAGGCTTCTAAGAATTCACCTGCCTTCAGAAATAGCACACAATTCCACTTTATTATTTAATAGGACAGAAGGACTCACCATTTCTAGAATTGGCTCTTTCTGATAGTTATGCATCATTTCAGCAATTTATTACTTCTTAAATTCTTGCTTTGAGAGGAGGCACGGAGAATAGAATATATGGCAATCTCCATTGATGTCATTAATAAAATTCATATTGGTCAAGCGTAAAGTTAAAACATATTTGCCAATTCAGGCATATGCTGAAATGAGACAAATGCAATCTTAAATAAATAAATAAATTCAGGAAGGTGCCCAATGTAATTTTTCTGTGAGGTAAAATAAGACAAAATTTTGCAATTTCTCTTTAATGTAACAGTTCTTTATTTCTTTGGGGAAAGGTCAACTGCAGAACATTATAATATTAATATTAAAAATATGGTCTACCAAGGACCAAACTGAACAGGAAAATATTATGTAAAGAAATGGAGTCAAACTTTATAAGCAAGTAGCTTTATTTGTAGGTATATTGTTTCTGTGTTTCTTTTTCAGTATATGAACATACTGTCGAATATGAATTTTTATTTCTTCTATGGGGCTCCAAAAATAAGCAAACATCTCACTTTCATTTATTGGTAGTTTATAGAGGTAAACAGAAGCATAGGGACTGTTTGTGAACTCGGAATATTTTTCTTGTGGGTTTAGAAAAATATTATTTTCTCTAACATTTTTTACAGTTGACTTCATTTTAACTGTAAATGTTTATCAGAACATTTTAAGGACGTGAGAAGGAGAAGAAAAACTGTGACTGGTCTGATAAGATCAATTCTACAGCTGTCAGTTGTGGAAATGCCTGATAAAAATGCAACACATACAGACATTAAAAATAAATAAATAGAAATAGGTGTGACTTCCACTCCTAGAGATAAAATCTCATTTTCTCCTTGAAATAAACATATTGTCTTCTTTCCAACAAGATGCTCAAATCTAGATGTTAGGAGAAGAAAGTATATAGCATTTCCACAACATAAAACTAGCAGAGTTCAAAATTGTTGTGAAGTGTCAGAATATCTAAGATATTATATTTCCTTTTCAATTTGAAAAGTTTCTTCTTGAAAGATATATATTTAAACTTGAGTTGTAATTTAGTTGTAAAGAGTTTCAATAAGTAGATTAATTTTTTGTTAAAAAAAAGGTGTATTGGAATTCAGGAATACTGACAGATTTCAATTGAAGACATAGATGTACACGTACAATCAACATCAGCAGCCCAGTTTTTCATTAGTGTGTCTCAGATATTAAGCTATTCCCAATCCAGTTTATTTTCTTTTGGCGCAGTTTACCAGTACCTTACAGTACTTTAGATTAAGTTGGAGGGAGAAAAGTTAGAATTGGAAGGTAACCAATTTACCATCTAATCTCTTTCTTACAGTTTAATTTTCTGTTCATTGGTCAAAGTCCCTTAACAGCAAATACACTACTGGCTGCTTTCCTGTTTCCTATGATGAGAACAAGCTACTACTTATTCTGGTGTCTCTTGGGGAAATAAACAAATGTATCCATATGTATTTCAGCATTAAAGTTAGTGGAGTAATCCATGATCACTACTGTTGAATATATATTCTCAGGATAGGGCTTACTGTTCTGTTTCAATACTGTTCCAGAATTTGAGGGTGGATTGATGAATCTGACATCAAGCTGAAAATATCCTAATGATGTGGTATCCATGGTATCTTGTTATCTGAGAATCTGTTAACTCAGATCATCTATTCTAAGTGCTGTATGATCAGAAATGAACTCATGGAATCCTACAGAAGTGAAAACAAATCTTTGAATAATTTTATGCAAGATGATGATGATGATGACAATGATTATTATTATTATTATTATTATTATTATTATTATTATTATTATTATTATTATTATTATTATTAATTGNGATGATGATGACAATGATTATTATTATTATTATTATTATTATTATTATTATTATTATTATTATTATTATTAATTGCACAATCAGCCAGATGTTCAGACTAGATTTGGCATTTTTGTCTACCTGTCGAGTCTTTACCAAAGATAGGCAGATCTGGATGTTTGATGGTGCTACAGATACCATTGCAGAATGGAAGCTGTTCCAAGTAAAGCCACCTTCTGCAATTGACTGATGGTGAATTTGTCAGTGCCAATGGTGTTCAAGTTGTTGCTCCAGTTGTTTTGGGATTACACCCAAGGAACCTATTACTATTGGTACTACCCTTACTTGCCTTTGCCATAGTCATTTTATTTCTATTTGTAGGTCTTTGTATTTTGTTATCTTTTCCAATTCTTTCTCTTCTATTCTGCTGTCTCCAGGCACTAACACTGTATCCAGACTTTTTTGTCTTTCTTATCGACAAGTCTTGAGTATTTGTGATTGTTATTATTGTTGTTGTTATTGTTGTTGGTGTTGTTAGTGTTGGTGTTATCATCATCATCATTATCATTACAAATGAAATTGATATATTTATCTAAAAATAAATTACATCAGATCAATGTTTCCATGTTGGCAATATTCTATATAATATATATAAAACATAAAGGGCAACATGAAAAACTCAGAAATGTGAGATGTATTTCTGCAACATGAGAACTGCGAACTAGCTGTATGATTAGAAACTGATGCTTGGCATTGTTACTCAGTCATACATATGGAACAATAGGAATAATAATAACTTAGACTGATATACCACTTCACAATGGTTTATAGCATTCTCTAAGTAGTTTACGGAGTTCGCATATTGCCGCCACATTTGAGAATGTGTCCCATCCTCATAATAAGCAAACCTGCTTATTTCTCAGACCCAGAAACAAGTTTCGATCCTGATATATAGGATGCTTCCTTCCCAACTTAAATAAGCTTTCTGTTTTCAACAGGGGAGAGATAAAGAAAGCATAGGAGAAAAAGAGCAAAAGGGAACATAAGAAACCATTTTGAAAGAAATCAGATGACAGTGAATGCTGGTAAGAGGTAAATAAAAAGGTTTCAAGAAGAAAATGGTGATTTGCCTCTAGCCTCTAGTCTCTAGTTTGGAGCCCATGTCACACTGCACCAGCGGATGCAAAGAGGATGTAAAAGGGAGAAAAATGCTTGCCATCCATTGGAAAATGCGATGCATCCATTGTGTACTCACTGCGTACGTCTTTCATATGCTC